>JAJOZX010000545.1:5000-50000 GCA_023014485.1 Bathynomus jamesi | reverse complement strand
AATATATATATATATATATATATATATATATATATATATATATATATATATATATATATATTAAAATAATGCTGGTTCTGCGTAGCCGGATAGTGTTACACAGTGACTAAGCATGCAAATTTTGAATGTCAGATGTACGATGTCTTGTAAATAAAAATTATACGAACAAAATTGCGTTTATTATTTATTTTTATACCTGGAATAATTCAGAATAATTCCATATTTGTTTCCTACCTGTAATTATTTTCGTGAAGAATAGGTAATTAATTACATGGTCAGTGGGATTCGTTATGTATGTAATTACAGTCGGAAGTTTAAAATCATAAGAAAAACAGATTAAAGCCAACTTTTGGCATGTTTATACGTGTTTAATTGTGTTTTATAGATGCGGTTTGTAATACAACTCCTTGGATTAGTTACAAGAGTTATGGATCACCTGAAGATCCGTCACCCTAGACTTCTTTAGTTAGCTTTATAAGGCTAACTAACGAAAATATCACGACCTAACCTAACCAATCGTTAAGGGCGCAAGAGTTCTATTTATGTTAAGTTTAACTTATATATATATATATATATATATATATATATATATATATATATATATATATATATATATATATATATTTATTTTAATTTTGAAATTCATCCCATATATATATATATATATTTATTTATTTTAATTGTGAAATTCATCCCATATATATCACTCAGTACCACAAGGAACAGTATTAGCTCCACTACTCTTCATAATCATGCTAACTGACATAGATGAGGACGTTACCAGAGACAGCACAGTAACATCCTTTGCCAATGACACAAAGATCAGTATAAAAATAAGAAACCCAGGAAATATAGGATCTCTACAAACCGCCATGAACAGAATCTACAAGTGGACGGAAAACAACAATATGAAGTTTAACAGAAATTTCAGCTGTTACGGTGCTGAAAAAGAGAGGACCTAAAATCCATAGAATATTGTACCCCAAATGGACAGGAAATTTAGGGAAATTCTAAAGCAAAAGATTTAGGCGTTGTAATGACTGATGATACGAAATTTGAAACACAAAATAAGATAGCAGTAAACAGAGCATAGAGAATAACGGGGCAGATATTGAGAACCTTTAAACGAAGGGATAGGAATGTAATGATTCCTCTACTGAAAACACTGTTCATACTCAAATTGGAATACTGCTTGGTCCTAACATGCCCATATAAGAAAGAAGACATTAGACAGCTACAAGGGATTCAGAGAAGGTTCACAGCCAAGATCAAGGGGTGCAAAGAACTAAATTACTGGGAAAGGTTACGCGAATTAAACCTATATTCACTGGAAAGGAGAAGAGAAGATACACCATTATTTACACTTGGAAAATAAGGAGGAACTAGTCCCTAATCTTACTCTGAACACTGTAACTCCCCAAAAAACAGTGGAAAGTAGAAAGGAAGACTGTGTCGTGTTCCCAAATTAAAGGCTAGACAGGAACATCCTTAACCCTGAAAGAAAATAGTTTTGTTGTGAGAGGACCAAAACTGTTTAATCAGCTGCCCAAAGACCTAAGGAACACGAGTGGTGTTACGGTGGACATCTTTAAAAGAAGATTTAACGCCTGCCTCAGAACAATCCGGGAGGAGCCGGGCGTACCTGGCTATGTGAGGCGGAGAGTACAAGAAACAACTCACTACTTCACCAGGCCAACTGGAGAGGAGTGGCGACCAACTTGACCTTCGTGAAATGAGGAATCATCGCACGGAACATTTGAAAGGTTGAAAGGTGTGTGTATATATATATATATATATATATATATATATATACACACACCCCGTTGCAGAAATCCTGTCCTCAGTATATGCACATAACAGACCAAGCATGAGAGATACCTAGTTACCTACATACAGTAAGTTCAAGAATTTAAAATTACAAATGATGCGCCGTTGCCATGGATACAGTTATATGCATTTTGAAGGGAACCATGATTGGAGTTACGTATTTTAGGAAACTGTGGCAGGTAGTTTTTAAGTTCTAAAAGATGGTTGGGTAACAGTACTATGCATTGTTTCTCATATATACGCTTCGAAATAAAAGTTTTCTTTTAAAACACATATAGTGGTTGTCATGGAACTATCCGTCGAGGGTGAACTTAAATCTATGAAATTGCTCTCTCCTTTTCTTTCTGCACGTAAGGAAAACAAGACGTGCAACTCCATATATATATATATGTCAAGTATTAAACGTTTCAATATTTCATTTATTTCTACAACGAAACTTAATCATATAATTTATATAAATAAAGAAAATAATTAATAATAAATGTAATTTAATAATTCAGTTATTGACTGATTTTTTACAATATTTATTTTAAATTACTCATGTAGATAATTGAATTTCACTGATTAGAATTTTTGCCATCAATAAGTACATAATTTAGGGATGATGTAGTGGGATATATATATATATATATATATATATATATATATATATATATATATATATATATATATATCGCAAGTCGATCCTGAACCTGTGTTCAAACCCTCATAAAATTAGTCAATCATACTAGTGTGTAGGTATATATATATATATATATATATATATATATATATATATATATACACCGGGTATGTATAAAGTAACGCATGTGAAGAGACAACTCCGATTTGAATAGTATTAATGCAGGTAAATATGGACAAGTAATATTTATTGCATGTACTTTATGACAACGGATAGGGTTACCATATTTGAACTTTCAAAAAAAGAGGACACTCCGGAGAGGGTAAGGTGTATCCGTATCAGTATCTACCAAGTGACGTTGTATTAATGTGTTATATATACTATGCGCTACATGTCGTCTATGTTGAGTATTTACAAATAAGAACGAGTGTTATGGCCTCAAAAATTAATGTTATAAATATTCAAATTTTCCGGACATGTCCTGGAAAAACCGGACGTATGGTAACCCTAAACAACAGTATATTGTTATAATGTTTCAGACCAACAAAGACTCTAAGATCCACCCATGGCTGGTCTACCTAACCGTGTTTGTAATTGTGCATTGAAATACATTCAATAGTACGGTTTTTAAGAGATGTTGAAAATGTTTTTACAAATTTAAAAAAAGTTAAAACTAGTTTAAATCAGTTCAAATCGGATTTGTTTCTTTACTTGCGTTACTTTATACACACCATATATATATATATATATAATATATAATATATATATATATATATATATATATATATATATATATATATATATATTGGGGGTTTTCGCATTCAATGTCATTCCCATTTGAAACTTCGTTCAAGAATGAGGAATCCCAAAATGGGAATCTCGAAAAGGGCAATTATGAAATTGATTCTTTCCACTGTAAGAGTTTTTACTAAAAAGTTCGGTTTATCGTAGAAAATACCGCTTGGGACTGCACTTAAAAAAAAAAAAAAACTCGTGTATTTGGTTTAAACCAAACCTTTTGAAATTTAGACAATCAGAGTATATTGTGTTCAAAATTATCGCGACTAATTTTGTTAAAATTGTTAACATTTTTTAAAGTAAAAGATATTACTTGAAAATACGTACATTTTGTTTACATTAAACGCGCAAATACAATTATATTTAGGCCTACTTGGAATTAGGTTTGACTTTATGTGGAAAATTTGAAAATGATTGATTTCAAGTAAATATAATTTTATATACGGTTAAACTAAACTAAATTTCTTTAAAATAATTTGTCTACTTTAATTTTTAAAAATTTTGGGATCACCCGAACATCAGGGCCCCCAGCCTTCTCTACTTAGCCTTATAAGGTTAACTAACGAAAATATCACGACTTAACCTAACCAATCGTTAGGTCAACTGTACGCCCTTGACGATTGGTTAGGTTAGGTCGTGATATTTTCGTTAGTTAGCCTTATAAAACTAACTAAAGAAGGCTGGGGGGCCCTGAGCTTCGGGTGATCCCAATTTTGTTTGTGTAAAGTCCGAACGAAATTTTTAGTTTAAATCAGATAAAAAAAGGTGCTACTGTAGTATGCGGTCTACCGTTAAGTTTCTAATGTAGTATGCGGTCTACCGTTCAAAATATTTAAAAGGAATTGAAAATGAATTGAAAGGAATTATAATTTAATTTACACAATTAAGGAATTATTAAAGAAGTTAAACATACTACTACCGCATACTTAACGGTAGACCGCATACTACAGTACGCCCTTGATGATTGGTTAGGTTAAGTCGTGATATTTTCGTTAGTTTTAACGAAAATATCACGACTTAACCTAACCAATCGTCAAGGGCGTACAATTAACCTAATAATAAAATAATAAGAAGATAAGAAGCTATAATTAAAAGGTAGACCGCCGAATCGTAGGTAGACCGCATACTACAGTAGCACCTAAAAAAAAGTGTTTGGGGCGGGGAGGGGGTTATAGTTCGTAATTGAGTTATGGTTTTTCTTTACTAACTTCAGAACCAGGAAAATAACCAGATCTGGAATTCCCACTTGTGGACCTCGAATGAAAATGGGAATGACGATGAATGACAAGTAATTAATTTCATGAGATTATATTTCAAATCTTTACAACTTTCATGCCGGAACTTCATATACAACCTCTAAAAAAAATAGTATACAAACATTCTTCATAAACAGGACTGCAGCTCGACGATGTATCATTTCGAAGAAAAAAATACAAAAAAGATACTCATTTATATATATAGTCACGTGTCTCTGAACCTCTCAGGAAAGCAATTATGCTTCTTTTTCGTTGTATGTACAAAGGAATGACTGCAAACAAAGTTTCAATCCTCAAATCTATTGCACAAACCTCCAAACTTTTCCCTTCTTTGTCGCTCGGAACAACTTAACAACTTAGTGCAAGAATTCTTCAGGAACAAGATAACTCTTATGAACCTACATTATATATATATATATATATATATATATACACCTTTGTTTTATACCTCTGGTTAGCTTCCGCCCGAATTGTTCATTCTGACGAAGTTCAAGCTCTTCACTCCACCTTGGACCTACAGTTTAACGTGGAATCCGAATCGTGTGTATATATATATATATATATATGTATATATATATATATATATATACAGTAACCTTATATTTCTATAAATAATAATAACTGGCAAATATATCTGTGAAAATGCATAAGGTATGGAAACGCAATTTCCTATTTTTTATAATAGTTTTACATATTTTATTAGTCTTATTCTCGTTTTTTGTGAGTATAAATAGCAAGTATCTAAATTTGATCTAATTCATTATTATCAGTTAAGCTAATTAATTATATATATATATATATATATATTATATATATATATATATATATATATATATATATATATAGGGTGTCCCATAAGTCCAGTCCAGTCTCGTAGGAAAATTTATTTTAAATTAAATTTACAAAAATAATACATTAGAATTAAAACAAATGTTCAAATTGATGTCTTTTTTTGGGGGACTTTTTTTCTGTTGCAGGTAGAATAACACAATGGCTAATATGGAAGTGGGTTATAGTGGTGAGGAAAAGGCCTCCGGAGGACTTTTTCTCACCAGTGTAACTCACTTCCATATTAGCCATTAGCGTGTTATTCTACCTGCAACAAAAAAAAAAGTCCCAAAACAAGATATCAATTTGAACATTTGTTTCAGTTCTAATGTAGCCTATTACTTTTGGAAATGTAATTTAAAATAAAATAAAATCCTCCGAAACCGGACTTATAGGACACCCTGTATATATATATATATATATATATATATATATTATATATACACACACAGTATTATAATTTTCTGTATGCGGCCACTTGGAACAGTGAATTTGGCTTCACGCTGCATTAAAATACTTTTTATATCGCTTTATATAATGTTGAGCGGCAATGAAAAATTTGTCGAGCAAATTGTGAAGATTTTTCAATATAATTATCTCGCTATGTAATTTCGCCTATTTGGACCATAGCGGGCAACAATAGGTTCTGAAGAAATTATGCCTACGATTTCCTATTTATTTCATTCCTATACTCAAAACCTTTTATTTTTTATTTTTTTTTAATTTCAAAGAGAGAGAGAGAGAGAGAGAGAGAGAGAGAGAGAGAGAAGACATTCCCCGTGCATCATCATGCCCGTAGGTTCAGAGACTAGATATAATACCCCGTGCGCTAAAAGGGCATTAGAGTTGATTTTGGGCGTCTGGCGGTGGTGGTTTGATACGCCCTTCGACCAATGCTAGAAATCAGAAAAAAGGGCCGCAAGATAACGTTTACCCCTCGAGGCACACCGACAACATTCGGAGAAGAGTTTCAATTATTATCAAGGTGTTAATTACAAATTGGCGATCTCAAGAAGCAGCCGAAAGATAGGTCCTCCTTGAATGGCAACAGAAATTGCTTTCAAGTTATAGCTTCTCCGATAGCTCCATGGTGTCACGTCTTCTCTTTCGAGTAATAGAATGCGCGAGAGATTATATATATATATATATATAATATATATATATATATATGATTAAACGCCTGGTTTCAGACAATCCAAAATGAGCCGGGTGTACTTGGGTATATGAAATGGAGAGCCCAGGAAACCAACTGACTCCTTTACCAAGTCAACTCGAGAGGTGATGAGTCTCTACAATATATATATATATATATATATATATATATATATATATATAAGGTATTCATAAAATCCAGCACCACAATCAAATTGGTTTATTTCTATGATGCTGGAGAGACACCCTGTACATGTATGTACAATTTTGAAAGCTCATATCATGTATGGTATGTATAGACCCAAAATATTTTGCATTTAAGGTCGCTTCGGTATGAAATTGACATTTCAGTTTCTTGTTATAAATAAGAGATTGTACATTTCGGATTCCATTTAATTCCATTTAATATTATATCCATTTCACTGCAAAGATGTTAAAAGATAAAACAGAAAACTAATTTTATAGTTTTAGTCGATTTATATTAATTATATTAATTAAATAATTAATATTAATTGTATTAATTATTAATAATTAATTAATATAAAGGGGTGATTAGAAATTCTTTGCGTAACTTTAAACTTTAATAACTTTGAGGGCAAATCAAAGAATAATTATTAATGTTTTTAACATATTACATTACAAATTTCTTGGATTCAACATAACCGCCATCTTTCCAGGTCATCGTTCATTCCGCTTTTCCAAAGGCCTGAACAGTTCCAATAAAAAATCAAGAATTCCTCTGGATTTGTGGTCGAGTTGACATTTTCTGATGAGGCAACATTCCACATTAGTGGCACAGTCAACCGCCACAATTACCGCATTTGGGGGACAGAGAAACCTCACGAAGTCTGGCAACATGAAAGAGACACACCAAAAAATCAATGTCTGGTGAGCTCTCAGAAAGACACGCATCATTGATTCTTTATTTTTTAAAGAACGAACAGTGAATCGTGAACGTTACTTTGCAATGTTGCAAAAAAATTTTACCCTAAACTAAGCCAATTGAATCTTTCAGATATCACCTTCTTTTAGCAAGATGGTGCTCCCTGCCACTATATGCTTTGAATGTGCGACAGTTCTTGAATGAAGTCTTCCCAGCCAAGCGGATCGGTAGATGTGAACCAACTGTTTGGGCACCTCGTTCACCTGACCTCTCCCCATTGGACTATTTTTTACGGGGGCTATGTTAAAAGTGTTGTTTACTCATCAAAAACATATTCTTCGGATAAGTTTATGGCCAGGATCACGACTGCAATTCATGAAATCACTCATCAGCAACTGAAGAAGGTTTTCATGGCTTTGGAAAATCGAATTGAACGATGTATCGAGAAAGATGGCGGTTATATCGAGGCCAAGAAATTTGTAATGTAATCTGTTAAAAACTTTAATAATTATGCTTTCATTTGCCCTTCACAGTTTGTTCCTACGATGTATACATCAAAAGTTATTAAAGTTTAAAGTTGCACAAAGACTTTGTAATCACCCTTTATATATATATACATATAAACTAATTCAAACTCATTATACCAGAATAAAAACCTTAATAGAACTCCTCCTCTAATCCACTATCGTTCACTAGATCACACTTGTAGAAAGAGCAACATAACGTCCATTGGTTAAGAAAAAAACCGGCACTCAATGCGACCAATAGAAGAAAATGAGCCTAGATAATGACCAATTTAAGCGCAATTAACTTCAACTTTGGTTCAATATTGACCGAAGAGGAGAAAAAGAAGAATAGAAAAATGGCTCAATGTTTACTCCATATCCCAACATTTATGCCCCAACAGAATTATTAAAAACGAGTTTGTTGGAAATTCTGACGCCTAAATTTGGGTCTTTCTTATCAATTATCTTGATCGTTATTACCAATTTCCAGAGAGTGGCGTAATCAACCGTATAAAAAGCCAATTTAGAACTGATTACTTAACACTTAATTTTAATTATATGAACAGAATCGGTTTAGAGATAATTAGAGGACGGTTTTCCTCAGATAAGAATCGACGCTATTAAAAGTATAAAGAATTTGGGTCCTCCGTTTTTAAGCATGAAACAGTTTCTCATTAAGGTTGCTGCGTCAGGTGTGTAAACGCTTTAAACGCGCGTAAACGAGTTTATACACCCACGTAACGACCCTACAATATATACACGGGGGTATAATTACGCGCGCATATACAGTATGGACCGTAGTGAAAAGGACGTGGTATTTGGTGTAAAAACACGCACGCGGGTAGGCCTACGCGCGTGTTGCCTCGTAAACATAAACTTACGGTACATCTAGCTCCTGATAAATCATGCACTCGAACCTTATAATACCCGAAAGTGTCTAAAATGCAGATCAACAACAAAACCGCGGGAAAAAACATAAATATATGATTATTACTTGGAATATAAATTAATTCAATTCGTCTCCATGAATGAATTTAAAAAAAAACAGCTTTTTTTAAAAACCAATAAAGATATTTAATTCCATTAAATGTATACACAGATATACACCTTGTAGTTCTAACCAAGTACCGTAATCATGAGCTATTTGACAACCAAGCAATCTATAGAGGGTTAACAAAAGTAAATAGACACCACGATGATTGTCCTCAAGAACGAGTGACAAAGCTCATCAATGGAATGGCAGAATGCGCGTCACCTTTACATAATTTGAAATGGAAAGCAACACGATTCTAAATATATTGATTCGATAAATCTGTAATTATTTATTGACTTTTATTATATTAAATAAAAAACTATGACAAAACCAAAGGTATCTACTTTTGTCAGCCCTCTGTATCTGTTTACGTAAGTAGGATCTAATAATACGCGTGTTATGGTTGAGAAAGTTACTTGGTTGTACTATATAAAACTATATACAATCGCATGGTTGGTTTAGCAAATACTTAGTAGATTCATTGTTAAAAAGAATTCATACCATGCGTAATATTTATCATTGTCGCAACCATGATAATTTATTTTTCTTTGTAGAATTTGCGTAATAATGAAATCAGTGATCATACATGGCAAATAAATCTACATTTTGTTTTTCCTTTAAAAATCAATTTCAAGAACTATACTTCATGAGGAACACCGACTTTGCTATTTAATGTTATACATCGTATCATAATATGGAGCTATTGAAGAATAGGGACCCCAGCCTTCTTTAGTTAGGCTTATAAGGCTAACTAACGAAAATATCAGGACCTAACCTAACCAATCGTTAGGTTAACTGTACGCCCTTGACGATTGGTTAGGTCAGGTCATGATATTTTCGTTAGTTAGCCTTATAAAGCTAACTAAAGAAGGCTGGGGTCCCTATTTTTCAATAGCTCCCATAATATAAATATAAAACTAGTTTTTCGTCTCCTACATCTCAGTTTGAATAGTTTTTAAGCGACTCAAAAGTAATAGAAAGTAAATGGTATAAATAAGGTGTATTCCCATATATTATAGGATGAAAATCTGAACTAGTCTATAGAGTCTGGAGAAAAAAAATCGCCTAGAAAACTTTCTAAGAAACAAAAATTACTAATTAGTAATGACTGAAATACCAATTAGTAATTTTTTATGCTTTTTTAAATTTTATTTCTAGGCGAACTTTTTTCCGAAACTGTACATGACTTATAAAAACGAATTAAATCATTATTAGTATTTTGCTCGTCTTTCCTACATCTATTTTTTCGTGTACCGATTGTGATCGATAAAAAAAAGCATAAGGGTCTCTCCCCACACTCCCGACCAGAGGCGGTTATGGAAAAAGGTTGAAGAAAATACCTTGACCCTGAAAAAATAGCCGAGGAAATTTTACAGGAAAGAGGAGAATATATAAACTAGCTCGACAATTACGTTATGCACACATTGAAACTGTACAATGGATAGCATCGTTGTAAATATATAACCTTTGGTTAGCTTCCGCCAGAATTGTTTATTCTGACGAAGGTCAAGCGTTTTACTCCACCTCAGACCTACAGTTTAACGTGGAATCTGAACCACGCCCCCACCAGCAGCCCAGCGTCTTAACCACTAGGCCACCCAGGGTACCCATTTATCTACCAACCACTTTCTTTATTGTGTGGAAGGATAAACAGCTGGGTTTTGCTGCGCGACAGCTGCCGTCACCGGGTCTCGATCCCGAGGCCGATGGATTCGTAGTCAGCGACGCTAACCACTACACCACCGAGGCGGTGATAATCATATATCATATGTGATAATCATATATCATCTACTTGGTATCATCACAAAAACCTCGAACATATGTTTGGATTTTATACAAAATATTTACAGATCTATTTACCCAGGTATCGGACCCAAAAGACCCCATGGCCCACTCCAGGCTAGCCCCCAAAAGATTACGCAAACTCTCCATGTCTACACCCATGTACGTACAAAGCCATCACGCCGCAAGGTGATGAAATGCTTCTACAGGAAAGTGGTTGAAACAGGAATTGAAAAAGGAAATCATATTTTCCACACTAATGCCCTCACCCTTCACATGCACCCAGCCCACCAAGAGAAGGAAGAAAAAAAATAGGGACAGCAGAAACGCAACTTTACCTCACCTAATCCATGCCATGCAAATTTTTTTTATATAGTTTTTGTTCATTAGGAAATTATGTATTTCTACAAAATACTTATCTAGTCTATTAACAAGGCAGGCAAGTGTGTGTGTGAGCATGTTTTCTGTAATTAGATGTTTGTCGCGTGTATGTGTCTGCCAACTCTTTGAATGTCGCCGTTTAAACTTGGGGGTCTCCCACCATGAAAGGTGTTTATGCGGCAAGTGATATATTGAGTCATTCATACTTCGCGCGGTATTGTGTCACCACGAAAGTAGAGAAACTCTCTTTCTGGAGAAGAATATCAATGGGAGGTCCCTGTATCTATCCCCGTATACTTGTCCCTTATGGAAAATGAAAGTGTTTCGTGGGTGATCACTCGTTGTTGCTACGGCGAATTCAAGAATCTCCCACTTAGAGGTGTTTATGAGGTAAGCGATCAAAAAATTAGTTGCTCAATGGCTGATCATGCCATGTAACCAAAGACGTCTCTCTAAAGCGGGGGAACTTAATGCAGGAGTATATGTTTAAACAAACTTCTGCGGGGTTACGTTATAATACCATTTTCAAAATACTTATTTCATCGATTCTTAAGTTATGTTGTAATGGGAACAGTCTTAAACCCTGAGGGCTGAGGGTATTCAGAATTTTGTCCAGCCTATTTTTAAACATGTTGACACTTTAGCTTGAAACAACCTCCGAGGAAGGTTGGTTCCAGATATTAACTATTTTATAGAAGAAATTACCGACAGATGGAAGTACTAAATGTTTTTAGTTCCAATTTAACGCCATTATTTCTTGTCGGACTGGTATTAAAGGAGAATAATTTCCTGTAGTCTACCCTATCTCTTCCATTAAGCATCTTGAAAACTTGAATAAGCTGACAGTGCAACCTCTTGGTCTCTAACATATACAGATTTAAGCGTTCTAATCTACAAAATTACGGGCTAACAAAGACCCTAAGATCCCTTCTAGGCTACCCCAAGAAGGAAGTAGAAAAGTTAGAAATAGCAATGAAAGAAAAAGAACACTGACAACTTATACCAGCCTTACACTTATAGACGTGTAAAGCTTTCGTAAGCTTTAGTAATAGTAAAGTATAGAACAGACAAGGCTCTCTCCCTCCTCCGTCAGCCACTGCTGACAGAAAATAGTGATGAAGGAAGATTTATAGGAAAGTAGAAAAGAGTATAATGAAAAGAATAGTTTCAGAGTTCATTCACACCATGCGTACACTTATCTCGTGTACTGAGTTACGCATTAGAAGACCAAAAAATAAAGGATAGCATGAATACTAAACGACTAATCTAACCTATGCCATGCAGTTTTCTAAAGTTTTTTTATTTATTTATTATGTAGGCTACAAAAAGTCATCATTTCTCCGTAGCCTGCCAAAACCACCGTACGAAGATTTATTATATAGATATTGCATCCTTTGCATAGAAATTACCCAGATAATATTATGCATTTCTATAAAACACTTATCTAGTCTATTGACAAAGCAGGCGAGTGTCTGAGCGTGTTTTCTATAACTGGATGTCTGTCATATGTATGTGTCTGTCAACTGTTTGAATATCGCGAGCGAGTTTCAACTTGGGCCTCCCGCCGTGAAAGGTATTTATGCAGAAAATTATATATTGAGTTGTTCATACTTCGTGGTGTTGTGCCGCCACCACGAGAGAGAGAGAGAGAGAGAGAGAGAGAGAGAGAGAGAGAGGAGAGAGAGAGAATCCTTATTCCTAAAATAAATATTATAATTTTATCATGGAACATATGAATCGTGAAGTCCTTACATTTAACTGATCACAATTTAGTTCTTTTTAAAGCTTTTTGGCTTTACCGGGCTCTCAGATTAATCAAAAGTTAATAATGTTATTTCTTTCTTTCGATAAATTTGGTCGCTGAAAAATCTATTTTTAAATATATTGTCAATATATGTTATGTTATGTTATAATGTTTCAGACCAACAAAGACCCTAGGATCCACTCATGGCTGGTCTACCTAACTGTGTTCGTAATCGTGTATTGTGTATGTCCTCCGTGGTGGCGGAGGGGACCTACAATTTTACGTGCGTTCCGAACCACAAGAACATAAGAAATTTATGTAAAAACTGCCGGTAAATTGGCAACGACCAATTTTTACGAAACTAAATAATTATCAATTTAAAACTAATTAATTATCGATTTAAAACTAAAGATAGAATCTCTGGATCCAGAGGATCAAGTCATAATAGACTACTATCCACAAATGTTACACTCTATATCTATTTATAACGGACATGCAAATATATCAGATCCAAAGAATCCAGTCAATTTCATTACGGTATCCATCAAGTCACGCGTCCATATCGATTGCGGACCAAGTCAAAATTTACAACCATATACATTACAATATATACACTTACGAGGAAAAGTGTAGGTGTGGCTGTAAAGACTGTACAGTAATGTAGAAATGTATGTGCACCCATTATGGGTCTCCCATTTAAAGGTGTTTGTGGGCAAGTGAAGATCATGAGTTTTTAATACCTCACAGTACTATGGGGGCACGCTCGGCAGAGGAATCTCTTTAAATGGGGTGTGTAAGGACAGAGAGTATCCCCTAACCCAAGACGCTGCCTCCCTATATCCCACAACACTTGTGTTGAGCTGTGGGATCTATCCCCACAAAGCCTTAATTTTACTACCTTAAACTATACCCTTTCTATCAACATGCGCGTCTAATCGATTTTTAAACATGTTTATAGACGTGCTACTAATTACTTCTACCGGCAAACTATTCCAGGTATTTACTATTCTATGCGTAAAAAAGTTTTTCGCAACTGCTGTCTCGAACCTTCTACTTGTCAACTTACACCCGTTATTCTAGTCCTATTATATTGAGATATTTCGAAAAAAGCTATCTCTATCTACGTTATCAAACCCATTCATAATTTTGAAAACCTGGATTAGATCACCCCTTCTCAAGAGTGATATATATATATATATATATATACTAGTGATGTAGGTCACATCCGCATCCGCATCCGCGGAACATCCGCACATTTTCTCGCATCCGCATCCGCACTTTGGACTGCGGATGTCGTGCGGATGTGGACCGTTGAGACAAAATGTCATTAATAAACGGAAATTATCAAATTCTACTATATTAATAGAATAGTTCATTGTGCGCAAAAGTGATGCAAGCGACAAGACGAGAGGCTGTTCTTGTATGAAGTTACTCTCTTGCAACCTACTTAGATCCACGTTACAAAGCTAAGTTATTTTCACCTAGTACATTAGAACGAGTAAATCATCACTTGGCAAAGCAGTTGAAGAGCTTCAATCTTGAATCTGTCGCTTCGCCACCCACCAAAAGAATAAAGTTTCAGTGACAGAACCAACACCTTCAACAAGCAAATCTATCACAGAATCTGTCTCTCAGTTTCTTGAGTCCAAGCAGCAATGACGAGACCTACGCGATGTCAAAGATGTAGTAAAAATGATCGAGAGCTATCACCAAGAAAAAACGCCTGGCTGCATGTGACAATCCTAGTTGTGTGGAAAAAATACGCAGAATATCTATCCATACTTGAGTAAACTTGCAAGGAAACATTTAGCCTGTCATCAACAAACTTACCAAGCGAGAGATTATTTAGCAGTGCTGGATTAATGTATGATGAAAAGAGAAACAGACTGGCAGCAGAAAAGGCAGAAAAATTAATGTTCCTTAAGCATAAACCTTCCTATAATTAAGTTTGAACATTAAACGATGAACATCTTAGTTTACTTTATTTTAATTACTCATTTATAAATATGCCTAATAAAACTTTAAACTTAATATAAATAGTTATCAAGCTAATTAAAGATCTCTTTCTATAAGGGTGGAGGTTGGGGAAAGAGGTCGGTGGGGTGCATTGAGTTGGGTTCACGTCCCGCATCCTGGTAACACAATTATGGTTTTAATTGTGGCTGAAACTCAACAAAATATAACGAATTTATTTGCAGACGAATTCACTAATTGATTTCTATATTAGTTAAATGCTTGATATTATTTTATATGTTCAGAGAAAAGTACAGCAATTATTGTACAATTAATCAATTATACTACATTATAGCTACAGCTCTCTCTATATAATAACTTATTATATACGTTAAAACACAACAAATCTCGAATATATCCTAAAAAATAACGAAAATGTAGACATCCGCATCCGCGGATGTTGAAATCAAACATCCTCATCCGCATCCGCATCCGCGGATGTGAAAAAAATGACATCCGCTACATCACTAATATATACAGGGTGTCCCGTAAGTCTGGAACCATAGGACAAAATGATAAAAATGGCAATAAAAAACGCCGAAGAGACTTTTGAGGATGTTTGTGAAATGAGCGAGGATGGTAGCGGCTGTCATCGTCGATGGATGTCCTCGGAGGTCCACTGCGTGGTTTATCTCCTATGGATCCCGTTTCCCTGAACTTTGCTACAAGTTTTGCCGACACAGCTGTGTGTTCTCGGCGCGCGGTCCGGATGCAATCTGTTAAATTCCTCAGCGACCTCCCTCTGACTCCAATTCCTACGAGCAGAATTACCTGGATGCGTTCTTCCTTACTCAAAGACATCATGGGCACTTGCATAAACGGAAAAACATGAATTACTTATTTTTCCCTATGGTTCCAGACTTACGGGACAGCCGGCGCACAGCAAAAAAAAACCAGCGTTCAGTGCTCATCCTTCCAATAAAGAACGTGGTTGTAGATAAATGGGTACCCTGGGTGGCCTAGTGGTTAAGACGCTGGGCTGCTGGTGGGGCGTGGTTCGGATTCCACGTTAAACTGTAGGTCTAAGGTGGAGTGAAAAGCTTGACCTTCGTCAGAATGAACAATTCGGGCGGAAGCTAACCAAAGGTTATATATATATATATATATATATATATATATATATATATATATATATATATATATATATATATATAAGCTTCGAAGGTAATTTTATGGTATATCACATAGTAATTGTATTTGTGTGTATTTCAGATTGATCAGAAATGGGGTATCATTTGACTATACCATGCATGCAGGGAAGAAGCCAAAAAACTGCAGCGAGGTGTGATTTGGGTTTGGGAGATCTTGGAATCTGAAATTGCGGTCCATATTCAGCTATATGATGATTACAGAGCTGGGCACTTGCGGCATATTTTGCGGTACTGCGGTACTACCAAACTACCAAACCGGTACCAAACCGGTACGCGGAAATTTGAATGCGGTAGCGGTATTGCGGTACTTTCAGCGATCCTTTGCGGTACTGCGTTATGCGGTCCCGGTTTGGTAGTTTGGTAGTACCGCAGTACCGCAGTACCGCAAAATATGCCGCAAGTGCCCAGCTCTGATTATTGATGAAACCATGCAGCCATAGTGCTTGCCTGCATCATAAAGAAAACAAAGAGCCCTGCGATCTACAGAGTCTACTCTGAGACACTAAACGCTGTTATAAAAAGTTTATTATATACAGTTATAGATTCACACCAAAACTGTATGATTCTCACGCAACATCACGAAATATTTCGGCAGAATTTCGCGCGATAGTGAAGCAAAGGTAAAAAAAGAGGAGGGGTGCATGCAGGCTTTCTCTGTAAGACATACAAATGATCACTACTTTTTAATTCAAAATGTCAAAAGAGAAAGTTAATTATTGAGACAAAATGAAAATAACATTGTCTTTTAATTGACTCAAAGAAAAAAAAAACGATTTTTATTCACATCCGAAATATTACATGCAATTTTAAAAGAGTTTTTTTTAAATTATCGTATATAGTACACAAGTATATATATATATATTATATATATATATATATAAAATCGTGCGATTGCATTATAGAGAAATTATTATAAATTTCTATAGAGGGAATGACTGCATTAGAAATCTCTTAACTGCATCATGATTCTAAATGTATGTATAGTATGTTACAATCAAAAGCCGAAATCAGTCAATAAGCGTATTGACCAAGGCGTTAGTCAATACGCGTAATGACTAGTTAATACGGTATTAACTGATTTCGGCATTTGACTGTGACATAAGTGTATAAAAATAATAATAATAATGACCTAACCCTAACCTAACTTAACAGTCAAAGGCCGAAATTAATCAATACGGGTAATGACTGGTCAATACGCGTATTGACCAATTTCGACTTTTGACTGTAACACATCCAAATTCACCGATTTTACATCAGCAAGTAAATCATGACATTTCTCGATACTAATTTGCCTTATTTAACGATATATGCAGCTGAAGGAATGTTATAATATGAACACTAAAATATACTGACACACTTTGAACACACATACACACACACCATACGTATTATGCAATAATTGTACCGATAATTTTCTGACTGGAGTAAAAATTATAATTTACGTTCAGTAAAGATGTTTTCAAAAAAAAAAATAAAAGGTTTACGTTACACTCACCCCCCCCCCCGATGTACACACACAAAAAAAAATTTTTTATTTAGTTTAAACAAAAACTTGGTTTGGGTTTTAAATTACAAAAAAAGTACTATGTCCAAAATTACGAGACCCGCTGTTGTTAAATTGAACTACGCTTAAAAACGTTACCTGAAAATATTTTTGGTCTAGCTTAAACATAAGATGATATTTACCCACGAAATTGGGCTTCACTTCGTGTAGAAAATTTTAAAATAATTAATTCGAGTAAATATAATCTTACACGCGCTTAACCTAAACCAAATTATTTTGAAGTAACATTAACCCATTAGAGACCGTTGTATTCACGTGATATTCGGTATGAGTCATTGATATGACACAATCTTTTAGATTGCGTCATATCAATGACTCATACCGAAGATCACGTGAGTACAAGAAAAAGTGATGCAATGACAAACAATTTTGTCGGGTCGGTAGGAAATTCTACCAATGAGCACTAATGGGTTACTTTATTCGGAGCTATTGAAGAATAGGGACCCCAGCCTTCTTTAGTTAGCTTTATAAGGCTAACTAACGAAAATATCACGACCTAACCTAACCAATCGTCAAGGGCGTACAGTTAACCTAACGATTGGTTAGGTTAGGTCGTGATATTTTCGTTAGTTAGCCTTATAAGCCTAACTAAAGAAGGCTGGGGTCCCTATTCTTCAATAGCTTCCTTTATTCATATCAATTTTAACAAAACTGGGCCTCATAATTTTGAAATAGTACAAGAACTTTGGTAGCTCAAAATCCAAACAAATTCTTTGTTTCAGTTAATTAACGCAGTTTTTAAATTATATATACACCGTAGTTAAAAAATTGTATTTCTCTATTTTGGGGCTTTCATTGCATGTGTTAGGAAGCAGCTCTAAAATGAATTCAGAGATGGAAAACAAGTGATCTCATGAACTCTATTAACAATGTTCCGAAAGAAGACCTACTGAAATAATAAATGCATGTATGATGAGTCTTGTAAGCACACCGGACAAAAAATTAGTCACCCCTCTCAGAATGTACCTAATAACGTGTGACGGCGCCTCTGGCCTTGATAACCGCACGAATCCGGCGAGGCAGAGACTCTACGAGGTTGTGCATGTACTGAACATCGATTTGCTGCCACTCGTTCATCAGCCGGTCCCGAAGTTCCGCCAGAGTCCGTGGGTGTCTATTCCTGCGCTTCACTTTCTGTTTCCAGCCTGAACAACACCTTCGACGCATTCAGGATTAAAGGCTTCATTGGACCTGCGATGTACTCGTCGCCTCCATCATTGGAGAACAAACAAAAACGGGACTCATCGGACCAAATTACACGTTTCCAATCTGCCGCAGTCCAGTTTTTGTGCCTCTGAGCCCATTATAAACGTGCCAATTTGTGACTTGCTGTTAACAGCGGCTCTTCCGTGGTACCCTGCTCCAGATGTCCATCGCATGCAGTTCTCGTCGCAATGTCCGTTCGGAAATTGGTCGCTGGAGAACCTCATTGGTTTCTTGGAGCAATTGTTCTCTGGTTTGAAAACGATTTGCAGTTACTAGACGAGAAACATGGCGCGTGGTCACTATTGTCGAGAATTGTTTTCCGGCCACAGTTACGCCGTCGATTTTCAGTTGATTGCGAACTACACCACTCTTTGTAAACTCGCTGGACAGTACGCGTTGACACACCAACAAATTGGGCTACTTCAGACATTTTGTGTCCGTGGGCTCTGCCAAACACGATGGCTCCTTTTTGCACTGAGTAACGTCTGCCTCACGACCCATTTTGCAGACTATATCCAACACACACTTTGTTCTTCACCACCTCACGAAACAGATCTGATCCTGTGTGCTACGTCACCGCTACTTGTCACTTACCAATGCTACATCAGCGCCCTCTGTGTGACCTTGAACTTCTACTATCGGTGCTATTAGGGGTGACTAATTTTTTGTCCTTTGTGCTTATATTATATATATATATATACAGTATATATATATATATATATATATATATATATATATATATATATATATATATATATATATATATATATATAGTTGCTAAAAGTAAAGAGACACCTTTGGTTTTTCCATAGTCTTTTACTTGATAATAAATGTCAATAAATAATAGAAAATTTATTGAATAAATATATTTAGAATCGTGTTGCTTTCCCTTTCAAATTATGCAAAGGTGACACACACACGTTCTGGCATTCCATTGATGAACTTTGCCATTTGTTTTTGAAGACAAACATAGTGGTGTCTATTTACTTTTGTCAATCTCTCTCTCTCTCTCTCTCTCTCTCTCCTCTCTCTCTCTCTCTCTCTCTCTATCTATATATATATATATATATATATATATATATATATATATATATATAATATATATACATACTGTACATGCGAACATTACGTAAAACCATTACGATGACAACATATACCGTATATTAACTTCATTACTTTACTTAATTTTGTTGGGGGTTACTTTCTGTGGATTAAAAGTTTGCTTCCGCGCTTTACGAGCGTGTTGACGTAAAACATGATGTTGCCCAATTAGATTATTACTCTCCACGCGGTTTATACGAGTGACCCGTGTACTAGGTAGGTTTTAGGGATGTTGCGTTATCTACCGACAACTATTAACAACATTACAATTGACATATTACGCGTTTGCCTTGATATGTCACTGTCAAATAAAACAGTTTAGAATTTATTGTTTGTATGTTAATGCGGGAATCATATACTCTCTCTTTATATATAACCATGCCTGAACATGGTGACAAATGGCAATTATAACTTAAATTACGTCACAAGGAGTAATATTTATTAATTTGTAAAAGGTTTTCGACACATTAAATTTGTCAAGATCTGACACATTAATTTCGTTAATCAGTTTAAAGCGCTTAAAACCTGTCCAGTTAAAAAGACAGATCTCAAGTTTGTCCATGTATGACGAATTTAATCGACATAGAATGACAAGTTTTAAAATATTCGATATTTACGATAGATACAGGGTGTCCCAATTTTTTTGCCACAAATGGGAATTCACCGAAACTCGTTCGATGGAAAAAATATAGTCATTTATGGAACCATATCATAAATGGTCAAAATAACTTTCATTTAGTTCGAAGCACGTTAATGTAATTCCTACAGGATAGGGATTTTTGGAACACGCTGTACAATATCTGATATCATTGATTATGTTTAATATCATATCTATAATAACAATAATAATAATGTTTCGGGTTGTTTAAACCCCTTCCTAACGTCAAAGATCACGTCACGAAAGGAACCGACATATTTACGTAACAGAATCCGAACCATGTATCTACGGGTCTCTACATCATCTAAACGCAGAAGACTGTCACGTATCCAACTATATTGATCAGACCTAAGGTCGTTTAAAACTCGCTGATATAATTTACAAATAAATAAATAAATATATATATATATATATATATATATATATATGCCTCGGTGGCGTAGTGGTTAGCGTCGCTGACTACGAATCTATCGGCCTAGGGATCGAGACCCGGTGACGGCAGGCGGCGCGCAGCAAAATCCAGCTGTTCATCCTTCCCACAATAAAGAAATTGGTTGGTAGATAAATGGGTACCCTGTGTAGCCTAGTGGTTAAGACGCTGGGCTGCTGGTGGGGCGTGGTTCGCATTCCACGTTAAACTGTAGGTCTAAAGTGGAGTGGCAAGCTTGACATTCGTCAGAATGAACAATTCGGGCGGAAGCAAAACCAAATTATATATTATATATATATATATATATATATATATATATATATATATAGGCCTCTCTCTCTCTCTCTCTCTCTCCTCTCTCTCTCTCTATACATATATATAGGCCCTCTATATACTGTGTGTGTGTGCGTGTATATATATATATAATCTAATCATAAACTAATTTCTGAAAAGGATTAATATAATGCAATTATTATTAAGCCTATAAATCAGTGTAATTATTTTAACCGGTTCACTGGGTAACTTACGAATAAAATAAGCACACACCAGTTACTCTTTTGTCCGATATAAAGCAATTAAGAGTATAACAGTGACAGGACATAAAATTGGAAATTATGAAAGTGACAGTATAATTTACTCCTTAAGTCCCCATTAACATTATTCCAAATATAGAAAAGTGTATAATCCTTATATATCACAGCAAAGCTATATGGAATTCTTTCTCTGTATTATCTGTAAGTATAATTAG
This sequence comes from Bathynomus jamesi, assembly GCA_023014485.1. Classification (NCBI taxonomy): domain Eukaryota; kingdom Metazoa; phylum Arthropoda; class Malacostraca; order Isopoda; family Cirolanidae; genus Bathynomus; species Bathynomus jamesi. The sequence goes on along the minus strand of JAJOZX010000545.1, from coordinate 28,317 downwards.
TTATGAACTCTCTAATTAACCATGCTTACGAATGATTAATTATTACAGCCTTTATATTTAAAGACTATAATATCATATATATATATATATATATATATATATATATATGTGTGTGTGTGTGTGTGTGTGTGTGTGTAGTAATTTCTCTCTCTCTCTGCTCATTTGAAGAATATATATATATATATATATATAATATAATATATATATATATATATATATATATATAATATATATATATATATATATATACAAACTCAGAATGGTCCCCTGAGAAACTTATATGTTAAACACAGACTGTGCGGAACAAGGAACTCTTCTGGGAAATACATCCACTTTAGTTCGATAAATGACAAATACTAGTTTTTCTTTTTCATGATGGTAAGCCCAACATGGGCACGGGTTACTCGCAAAGAGGCCCCAAAATATAGCTTCCCTCGCCAGCTATCTACAAAGCAGATAGGATCCAGCTTTGGGACAGGATCTAGGGTTTACAGCTCACACCTGGCCTACTACATTCAGAACTTCAATATACGCAAGAAACTCGTTACATTCGCGTCGGATTGAATACATCAAAGAAAAAGGGGTAACTATTGTATTTTTAGCCAAAAAACAAAACTTAAACCTCAACCTCATTTATCATTACTTATTCGAACTATAGTGGATGTAATTTCCCAGAACAGTTCCTTGTTCCATTCACGGTCTGTGTTTAACATATATATATATATATATATATATATATATATATAGATATATATATAATATATAAAATAAATATATTATAGATATATATATATATATTATAATATATATAGATATATATATATATATATATATATATAATATATATACTGTATAATATATATATATATATATATATATATATATATAATATATATATATATATATATATATATATATATATATAGTTACATTTTTTCCTTATCTGCTATCACTATAGTGAAACTATACATAAATTTGGTATAAGGTGGAAAAAGTTGACGTTGTTCAGTGTTGCAAAGTGTTAAAAAGTGTCTTAATCCCAAACCTGTTTTTGGAAATTATTTTCACATATCTAAAAACGAATCAGAGTATAGAAATTATTAAATAAAATAAGTTTAACTAAACTACATTGTAAAAATGCACAAAATACAATTATGCTATACAGTAAACTATGTTCTAAATAGACTTACACTATATATATAATACAGTTAGAAGAATTTAAATTGTGGAAAATATATGCCCCCCCATATATATAATATATATATATTAATATATATATATATTATATATATATATATATATATATATATAACGATACCAATTTGGGGTACGATTTTCTACAACATTCTGTAACCGCAAAAATTGAGTGTCATTTCTGAATAAAGGTGACAGATTTTGGCTCTCTGGCGTCATCTCTAGAAAGGGGCGATTATTATTATTGGTGTTGATTGAAATTCAAATTAAATGAGAAAATTTCGTAATTATTATTAAATTTTCGCCGAAAAGTTATTAAAAAAAAACTCGGTAATAATTAATGGAATGTTATCTAAGTTAATAAATAAATTAAAAAAAAATTTAGGCACGAAACGAAAATGCTTACGTGGAAATTATTTAGTTTTTTTTTAATTTATTATTTTATGGAATTTCAACTAACGAAATATTATACAATTCATTTTCAGAAAAAGTATTTAAAAAAAAAATTGCCTTTTTCTTCTTTTTTTTAACGCTGACTACATGCAGAAATAACGTCAAAGTTTTGGGGGTCAGAAAGAGAGAGAGAGAGAGAGAAAAAAAAAAAAGCAGGTTGGTCATAAGATTGAAAGATTGATTAAATAAATAAATAAATATATATATAAAATGATAAAAAGGATGATCAACGCCCATGTCATCATTATGAAAATTAAATATCAGACGTTTCGGAAGTCAAACTCCCATCATCAGTGGTATATAATTCTCAGGTATGTTCCATTTTGCAAAGTGGTTAAAAAAAAAAAAATTTGCAAAATGAAACAGACACATGAGAATTATAGAGTCCTTATATTTATATAGACAAAAGCCAAAATTAAATGACTAGTTTTACGTGCAAATTAAACACCATTGATGATGGGAGATTAACTTCCGAAACGTCTGATATTAAATATTCATAATTTTGCCGTGGGCGTTGAGCATCTTTTTAGCCTTAAATGCAGGTTCCCTAAGAACACCCCTTTCTCTACAATTATATATATATATATATATTATATATATATATATATATATATATATATATATATACTGTCATCTAGATCGTATTTGGCCACAAAGTAAAAAAATTACATAATATCTAGTATCAGAAAGACTCAAATATCCCCACCTGGTTAGCCCGCGAAAAAAAAGCTTATAGAATAATTCATAGAAGGTACTCTTTACTGCGGAAAAGTCCGGTACAACACACGAATACTTGCCAATAAATCTCATTCCCATTCCGATTTGCGGAGTCCGCAATTGAGAATTCCAGATTTGAGAAAAGAATTTCTTCATTTGAGAAAGAACGTCATTCCCATTCGCAGTCAAGGTAAAGGCGTCACATAAGAATGATAATATTTCTTAATCTAAATTAAATTAACCTAACCTAACCAAACCTAACCTAACGTAACCTGAATCAAATTGGGAAAGCCTTGGATGAGAATGAGAATATCCCGAAATGGGAAAAGATCAATTTGAGAATTGCTTCCCTCGTGATTCTCACGAAAATTGGAAAATGGGAACTTTTCCCATTTCACAAAAATGGGAAAATGGGAATCATATTTGTATGCGCGAAGAAACATACTGAAATTGGTTACGACAACCAATCTGCATGGTTTATTATCTGTCAACCAATGCAAATGATTCAACCAACCACGGTACGATTACGTGAACCATTCAGGTTTTTGCTGGAAAAATAAGCATGGTTAGCGCAAACGTGACATGGTTGGATCAACCATTAGTTAACAAATAGCTATAACCAATATTCCCGTGTGTTGTTGGGTTGTTGTAACAAAATATTTCTGTCTGTGAATTCAACAGTTAAAAGGGGTGGTACCGATGCTTATGTTAATTTTAATTTGCATTTCTTACCGCGTTTCCATGGGAACCGGACTCAAGCAGAGCATCATGAAAAACGAATCTCTGCAAGGAAAGGGTGCGTTAAATAATATAATAATAATATAATAATAATAATAATAATAATATAATAATAATAATTGGGTTGACTGAACTTCCTTCGTAACGCCAAAAGTTATGTGATAGAAGCGACGTACAACTTACCGTGAGATCTGAACCATCTACGGGTCTCTACATTATCTGAGCGTAGAGGAGGATCACCTAAAGTCACTTAACCTAAAGTCACCTAAAGTCACTCAACCTAGCTGATCTAACGAGAAGTGGTTTGGCGACGTGGCTCGACTGTATCGAACGTGGGTAAACTAGTTCGTAACGCGCTATACGTCGAAAATACTGAAGAGAAGCGATCCCTTAGAGGTAGTAACTTAAGTAACCATGGCAACGACAGTGAAGTATTTCCTCCATTCCTATAATACTGCCATGCCTCACCCGCGGCCCCACTGCGAGCTATAACCTAAAATTTAGGCATTCATCCCATTGTGTAAGGTATGCAGATCTGATCAGATAATATCCTTTTTTTTCCCACCCGTAAATGCGTATAAACATTGTTTTATAAAGGCAGACTTAAAAAATTAATTAATTTCTATATTAGCCCTATAGCATTATGTGTACCACCAAGAGATTAATAAATACAGTTGCCATAGAGCGGAATACTCAGTATATTACACGCATTTTCGCTTTGCTCCCGAGGTAACACATCACTGAAGTTATTTTATCGTTTCTTCAGAACGTAATATCACCCTTGTAACCTAGCTGATCTAACGAGAAGTGGTTTGGCGACGTGGCTCGACTGTATCGAACGTGGGTAAACTAGTTCGTAACGCGCTATACGTCGAAAATACTGAAGAGAAGCGATCCCTTAGAGGTAGTAACTTAAGTAACCATGGCAACGACAGTGAAGTATTTCCTCCATTCCTATAATACTGCCATGCCTCACCCGCGGCCCCACTGCGAGCTATAACCTAAAATTTAGGCATTCATCCCATTGTGTAAGGTATGCAGATCTGATCAGATAATATCCTTTTTTTTCCCACCCGTAAATGCGTATAAACATTGTTTTATAAAGGCAGACTTAAAAAAATTAATTAATTTCTATATTAGCCCTATAGCATTATGTGTACCACCAAGAGATTAATAAATACAGTTGCCATAGAGCGGAATACTCAGTATATTACACGCATTTTCGCTTTGCTCCCGAGGTAACACATCACTGAAGTTATTTTATCGTTTCTTCAGAACGTAATATCACCCTTGTAACATATGGAATTGTTTCTTTAAGTGTGAATTCTGCATTTGTTTGTGTGTGTATACTGTATATATTTCCTTTTAATATTGAATATAGTTAATAGTTTATTCTATATAGACCTCTTCAGCTTTCTTGTCATACGTGTTTTCTATATACAGGGTGACCCAGAATTATTTATAGTAAATATAAGAATGGGAATATACGAAACGTCTTGAAATAAGTTTATATTTTCCTTAAGTGGGTTTCCATCATTAGTTTTATGCGTTTAATTGAAGTTCATTCCATATATATATAATATATATATATATATATATATATATATATATTATACACGTGTATATACGACACCGTTAGAGAAAATTGTTCTAGGGCATCATACTCTTAATTCTCATACTTGGGTAAAAGCATACCCATTCTACATAGAGCAGAAATAAAATTGCCTCATTCCAGCATGTAACCTTGGGGGATATTAATAATGTATAAATATAAAATGTATAAAATACAACAAAAGCGAGTTAGATAATTCCTATTTATTGTGATTAAATTTCCTGTACATATTTCTCCCTTATCTAATGAACAATTAAAAACAAAGAAAAAAGAAAAGAAAAACAAGAATATTTCAAATCTGAAGTTCGCTACATTAAACATTTTTTTCTATATATATATATATATATATATATATATATATATATATATATATATATATTACTGTAACCAATGCAAAATATATTGAATAATACGAGAAATTACTATTGTACACTAATAATTATATAGAGGAAATCTTATTTATTATAATTTTATAAATGCAACCTTTAAAAGCTGATTTATATTGTATAAAAAAAGATCACTAACAATCATTGCTTGTTTTCGCGATTCAAGACTCGTTGTACATTATTTAGTTATAGGCCACAGATGAAAATTACCGACTGGATAAGCATAATATCTTTCTGACAAACTATTTGGAAGCCTGGATTGGAGTTATGGGGCGTTTTCTTTGAATTTCGTTCAAACGTCTCGAATCGAAATGCAAAATCGTTTCGAAAACGATACAAAAATTATTGGTATTAATGAGATGTTGAAATATAAGTTGAAATAAACACTTTTGGTTCGTGAGTAGAGCGTTTTCAGGAACCTTCCGTCACTGCATCGGGTATCAGAAAGTTTATTTTCGTTGCGAACATCATTGTGAAAACGGATGAAGCCATTTGGAAAGGCGATGGGCTCCCATCTTCCATGTTTGTTCCTAGGTGTGAAACCTCGTGTCGAGCTAATCAGATACATCCACCGCGTAAGGATTGTATCCCATGGCGTGACTCGTCGATTTATTTCGTTCCTTAAATACCCCAAGTATAAGATCGATTCTCCTTCGCGTTGAGGCACGGCCTTTTGGGTCACCTGTTAAAGGACTGAGGTTAATAATTAGAGTTTAGGATAGTCTCGTGTTCAGTCAAGGCGAATTCTGTTCCTCGTTGTATAAATCTGTTCCCAATTGAGAGGTGTGATAATGACAATACGTCACTATGCCGTGACGTCACAAGTAGCCCAAACTTCTATTATAGCGCTTGTAATGATGACACATCTTCCTTTTCTTCACTAATTTGTTTTTTATACTGTGACCCAAGAAGAAGAAGAAGAAGAAGAAGAAGAAGAAGAATCCAAATCTTTCAGTCCTTTCACACACACACACACACACAAAAAAAAAAACAACCACCAAAACCAAAGGAATGAAACTCCAATATATTTTAATATCTGAAAGATAAAAGACTCTAATTATGTATGGAAAGAATATATCTCCCACTGTAGGTACATTTTATGAAGTCGTAGTTGGCATGCGTATAAATAGTGATAAATCGTTCAATAAATGATATCAATGACCCATCAACGAAACTCGCTTATTCAAATGCCCGCTAAAGATGAATTATGGTCTTATTATGATACCCCAATTCATACACACCAAAATATATATAATAAATTATTTAAATTGATCTCTGAGCCAACTTAAGAAGTTTTTATTCTTGTTTCCAGAGATTGAATTAACATACGCTTACAAATTATATACACAACATTCTCTCTCTCTCTCTCTCTCTCTCTCTCTCTTCTATATATCTCTATATATATATCTATATATCTCTATATATATATATATATATATATATATATATATATATATATATATATATGAGAAAAATAGTTAATTATTCCGAAAGGGATTTAAATATAGACTCAAAATTTAAATTATTTACCGTTAAAAACTTCCCGTTTTCTTCAAATTGAAATAACCCAAAACAGGGCCTTAATATAATAATAACACCTGTTTTCAAACCTGAATAAATTGAAAAAAATGATATATGTATATATAATAATAAAAAGTTTATTATAAATGCTAAATGATGTTTATGTACAAAATAAATATTACAATGTAAAATTTACAATAATAATATAATGAATTGCGTCTATTTTCAAAGATATTAAATAAATTTCACTAAAATTTTTTAGAATTACGATTTTTTATATATATATTATATATATTATATATATATATATATATAATAATAATTTAAGCTAAATTAATATTTATTTTCTTATATTTTTTATAAGTACAAAAGAATTAATTACATAAGTCAGTATTTAATTATATATATATATATATATATATATATATGTATATATTACGATAAAAAAAAACCAGATGGAAAGTTCAATGGAGCGAAATAGCGTTCTTCCTTCTTTGAATTTAGCTGGAGAAACTTTAAATGTAAGTATATGGAGGAACTATAAGTCAGAGCAAGCAAATTGTTCTTTCTCTGAGGCTCAGAAATGGCTTTTTGAGCTTATGGTATGCATAGGTTTTGTTACATAAGAGTGACAGTTACAATTATCCGAACGGCTTTGCGCTTAGTCTCGAAACATCCTACGTACCCCGTTCCACCAACGCGCCAACAACGCCTTTAATGCCTTCTGGTCTAAGGGTTATAGGAGTTGTTTGGAAACGCTTTAGCGTTAGGCACCTCTTGGTCAAACCGTTCGCACGCTAAGTTTCATCGATTGGTCACGGAAGAAGAAAACATCAGATAACTCGAAGTCATTATGCGATGGTGCGGGTTCACCTCTAGTTCATAGGGACGCGGGGCAAGAGTTTTCGTGGCTCGCGAAGGACGGTTCAAAAAGGGGTGTAAAATAAACGGCACCGCTGAGGCAACACGATATATTTTCCATGCAATACGCCCATGAACTGCCCTTCTTGTGTAAATTCAGGCCATTATTCTTTCCTCTCTTGTAGAAAAATGGCAATTTATACTTATGGGAGATACAAGTAATTATATTTAGTTCATAGCGGTACACACGTGTACACACACACACACATATATATGTGTGTGTGTGTGTGTGTGTGTAAAACGTATTGCCAAAATAACCACGAACATAAAAAATAAACATTATTGGTGAAAGCATAAAAATTTACAAAAACACTTTAAAATTAACAAAATAAAAAAAATCACAAGAAAAAATTTACAATCAGGAGAGAAAAAACAAAAAATTAAAAAATGTTCAAAACTAACATAAAACTTTTAATTCTCTCCCCTCCTTAAAAATATTAAAACTTAAAAAAAAAAAAAACAACCTTAAAACCCACACCGGCAAAAACCCACCACGTTTAAGACCGAACTTCAAACACACCGAAATAATCTCATAAGCATAAAATTTGTTACGAAAAACAGTCAAGAAGATTTCAACTTTGGATCATTTGGTTGAGGAACGCAAGTAGAATACCAATTAACACGTTTTTACTTGGTTTTACTTCTTTTATTGCGGTTCTTTCATAAACTATTCACTACGGTTTAAGAATTTATATTTTCAATTTTATTTATAATGTGACTTTTATGGTTTTTTTTTTTGTGTATGTCTTTGACTTTGATCGAGATTCTAATACTCATATATATTGTTAATTATTATTATTATTATTATTATTATTATTCCGACAGTGACCGGTCATACCTATACAAGGATAGTGACGTATTCGGCTGACTTCCCTTCTCTACGTTCTTGCGGCAGGGGACCCACAATCTGAAGTGTGGAATGTGAACCATAGCGAAGAAAGGCACGCACTTATGAGGTTCATAGTCAACGTCCGTAGCTCGGAGGGTAAAACCATTTCCCTATAAGTGAATTAAAGACACTGAAGTCAGGGGTTCGAATCCCGATGATGCTGATAATAATAATAATACGGGAGTTGGCGTAAGCACTGTGCCAGTTCTTGACCTTCCTGACTAATAATTATTATTATGGGAGTTAAAATCTACGTAGTTTATACAAAGATGATCCGGAGACAGACTTGAACTGAACTTCTCAAACAACTGTATATGTGTATGTATGTACGTATGTATGTGTATGTGTGTATGTGTGTGCGTATGTGTGTAAAATCTAATTATGCAAGTCCACACAATATATAACTGCAGATAAGGTAATTCGATGATTAAATGTAAAAATAAATAAATGTTTTCGAAGGCTAAAATTAAATTCATGAACCATCTTGGAGTAATCTTCGTCCATTACTCATTGTTCGGACTCTTTCAAAAAGGCGTCAGTAAATAAAAACAAGAGAGAAAAGCGAAGCCAATTAAAATTCCATTTCTCTCTCTCTCTCTCTCTCCTTCTCCGTTTATTTATGGGTAATGTTGCAAATGTGGTTTTAATATCTATAGGCCTAAATGACTCCGCGATGTTTGCTGAATTTTAGGACATATTTCTCTGTATAATTTTGGCTGTGTCTATATTTGTATTGCGTTTCTTTTAGGCGGAATGAGAAAATTGATATTGGATGTAGGAACATTTTTCTCTTTATCTCCCCGACCTGTCCTATTCCTTCATCTTTTACACTCCCTGGAAAGGATATTCCAATGGCCTATTCCTCGCTATCGTCTGCCATATCTCATTTTTCTCTAAGCAGATAAGACAATTGATTTAGAATTCTGATCAGTTTTCAAAAAGCGTGAAAATGAAAAATAGCCCGTCACTCTCCCGCTGAGAGGATTTGCGCATGCGTGTTGCGGTCTAAATTTAAAAGCGGCTTGTCTTCTATTCCATTCACACCTCATCGTGCTGTCATTTCTTTTAGAGCTGTAATATCAAAGAACAAACGTAAATAACACAAAACTGAAGTGCTAAAAATCTGTGACCATCAGATAAATTGAGAATATACGCGTCGAGAGGTTCCTAATGGTGCATGGGGGCTTTTAACGGGTAAAGTATAGAGGAGTATAAACAGGTATAGACACTCAGCGGGGTATCGCCGCGTGGCGTCCAAAGCTAATAGGATAGTATGAGGTTGTATTTTCATTCTCAGCAAACGTCTTCTCTGATTATTTGTCTAAACTATTTTTAATTATGAAGTGTTTGTGCCTCGCGTGAAACAATCCCCCCCCCTTTTTTACTTATTTGTTAAATTCACACGGCGTATCTTTGAACTTTAAAAAAAAGGAGGAATCCATTTCGTAACACATCGACAACAACAATCATTTATACGATCGTAAACCATCCCTTATTCCATGTTTAATTTGGACAATCTTTCCTGTCCCTAAAAGCTACGAATGATATATGTCGAATTTTACATTTTTATAAGGAGTAACTATTTATTTTTTTGTTACGTACAGAACTCTCTTTATGCCTTCTAATTTATATCTAACGACAGCTCTCTCTCTCTCTCTCTCTCTCTCTCTCTCTCTCTCTCTCTCTCTCTCTCTCTCTCTCTCTCTCTCTCTCTCTCTCTCTCTCTCTCTCTCGTGAATACTAATATAATTCGTTACAACGTACTCATACCTCGTATATAAGTTGACAATTAATTTCCTTACCATTTATTATTACTACTACTACTAATATATATATATATATATATATATATATATATATATATATATATATATATATATATATATATATATACTGTATATTATAATATTCAATTATTTTTCTCTCTATTTACTCTCGTCCTCTGTTATTTTTTTAACTTTTTATTCTTTAACCTTTTAACTTTTTTAAGGTTTAAAACTTTTTTTTTTTTTTAACTTTTTTTCTTTTCCATTTCGTTCCTCTGTCGCTGGAATCTGATTTGGCGAGGTAGGGATACCCCGTCGACCAATGCCCCGCCGACTCAAAACCCCCCACGAGTTTCGCTGCTTGGTTTCACACCTATATCTCCAGGGGTAGGTCTGGGGCTTGTAAAACAGGCTACAACCCCCTTGTTAAAAGGTTTATTTGGAAGAAATATTTAGTTGTTTTAATATTATATTATAAATGTATAATGTACATTATAGATTTTATTTATACAAGCCGATAGAACATATATATATATAATATATATATATATATATATATATATATATAGTGAACCCCCCAACGTACCCACTAAACCGATAATTTAAATTTAAAAGTGGGTACACTTTTGGGCCACTCTGTGTATATATATATATATATATATATATATATATATATATATATATAATATATACACACACACACACATATATATACATATATATATATACACCAACGGGTCGAATATAAATGTTTCTATATTTCTGTATCAGCGATACGATATATAGGTGTAACGCCTCGCTATTTATGGCGCATTCATGTTTACGTAAACGTGTCGTAAACATGTTGAAAAATGCTTTTGAGACATGTAAAACTCTGGTTTATTGTTTCCCTTGCCGGGTTTGACACATATTGATATAAGTTACTTCTAAAAAGCCATACCCTGCGTTGTACATTCAATATTTAATTGTAGAAAGTATAACTTATGGGCATGGGGTATCCTTTGTGAATTTATTAGGATAATATATTTACATAGAATGGATTCAATATTTTTCTAAGTCATACAAGATCGTGTAACATAATTATATTTATTTTATTTATAATACGAACTTGTTATACAATTTTTTTTCATGTATATATTATACTTTACTATGTACACACACACACACACACACACACATATATATATATATATATATATATATATGGGTAGTTTTTATTATTACTTATTTCAGTATGTGTATTATTTTTATTTCTCTTTCAGTCATAATAAATTTATTACTGTTTGATTTATCTTATCATTTATTACCTTCAACAATATTGTACTATTTTATGGGATTTATATCATGCCGCCAATAAAGCTTATCATTATCATCATAAGTGAATTAATATAATACATACACACACACACACACACACACATATATATATATACAGTATATATATTTTTTTTTGTAGATGAATTAACTGACGTTTCAAACCAAAAAGTCATATCACACCGAACGCACAAAGGTGATCAAGCAGCTGCATCAAACCAGTATTCACTATCCACCATAAATCGCACCAGTGGTTCTATCCGTAACTAGAGTAAGTCCACGAACAAACAGGCTAACTGTCCAAGGGACGCAATCTCAAAGCCAAAATGTCGGTAACACTCAAGATGTGAGCGACCCTCAGCAGTACAAAGCAAGTATCGCAAACCGGAGGGTGATCTTCACTCAGGAGGTGCGCATGCGTAAGTCGAGAGTGGCCTATTCTCAGTCTGGAAAGGATAACCTCTCACCGGCGAAATGACTGGGCTGACAACGATCAACGAGACGGGAGGGCTTGATGATGCCAAGCTTATTGGTGCGTTCCTCATTCCATGTTTGACATCAACGAGACCAGTAAACGTTATGCCAGTGTCAAAGTAGGGCAGCGGGTACGACGGAGAGAAGAGCTCCATCACAGTACGCTTGGCGGTCGGTCTCATTGCCTCATTGCCTTGGGTGTCAACATAAGCCAGCGTTCAGCAAAAGCAGACAGTCTTCCGACGAGAAGGCAACAAAGAGAGCCAGAGAAAAGTCCTGGTTACTAAGGGATGCACTCTTCGAACCTGTATAGATCACAAAGTGGGACTGGGGACTCTCCACAATCTTCTGGAGAGCTTGGAGGATAGCCACAAGTTCGGTGGTGTAAACGGAGGTGGTGGCTATCGGCTGAAACAGACAGCGACCGTCTTCTCAGATGAAAACTCAAAACAGCTGGAGATTTTCGACAATGTTCGCTATATCTGGCGCTCGGCCGATGCCAGTCGGGCAGTGGAATAATAAGAAGCAAACTCCTCGATATACAGGGACAACCGTATGCCTGGAAGGGAAGAAAGTTAATAACAACTGCGAAACAAGTGCAGCTCAGGACATTACCCTGCAGTACGCCCTCAAGATGTTACCGGACGGTTGAGTAATGAATAATGACCATCCACGCGGACTCGAAACATGTAGTTCGACAAAACGTTTTGTAGAAAACGCAATAGTTAGCTTCGGACCCCCACCTGATGGAGCTCTAAGATAATGCCTACCTCCAAGTGATATCATAAGCCTTGCGAAAATCGAAAAATACTGCATGTACCAGTTGATGTTGACAGAAAGCCGACCGAATCGCAGACTCCAGTTGGATTAGACAGTCGGCGGTGCTGCATCCCTTCCTGAAGCCAGAAGTAAAAGCGATTACTTTCAAGGAACCAGGTCAGACACACCGATACCTGGAAATGGGCCGGTAGTTTTCTGGCTGCGTGTGATTCTTCCCAAGCTTTGGGAACATAAAGGACGAACATCGCACACCATATTAAAAAGATCCAGAAGGTAGGAGAGGGCCTCATCCGATAGCCGCAACAGCGGCTCCAAATCCAGGCGTCCACCACGGCACCTGGTGACACGCCGAGACGGGCCTCATACGGGGAATCGAGGGTGAGGCAACATTGATGACAGTATCATTGAAATGAAGCGCATCATTAACATCCAAACACTGGGAGGATGAGGTGGGGAAATTAGTAAGTAGAACGTAAAAGGATCAGTCCGCCATCCGGATATTCCAACAGGGAAGTATCGGAGCATCCAGAGGGTCACTGAAGGAGACGACAAGGAGGTAGTGATCACTGCAGTACAAGTCGGATTTGGCCATCCAAACCACTTCCAGAAAGATCTTCGAGTAAAATTGGAGATCCACCCCTGACTTCGTGCCATGGAAAATGAAGTGCTTGGCAGAACCAGTGTTCAACAGGTGTACGGAGCAATCTGTCAAGAGCTGTTCAATGAGACGACCGTGTTGGTTTGCAGTAGCGTCACCCCACAAAGGATGTCTCCCGTTAAAATCCCCAAGAGGAGGAACGGCCGAGGGATTTGGTCTAGGAGGACACGAGGGACAACACTATTCGAAGATAGGTAAAGGCAGGACACCGTGACACAACGGGAAGGAAGAAATTTTTCCACAGCACAGACTTCTAGAGAATGAAGGACCACGTGGGTGGGGAGACATACCATACGCAAAGGTCTGCACAGGCCTACTTTTTCAGGTCCGGCCCGGCCCGGCCAGTTATGTTCTTTTTATTTTGAAGCCCGTGTTCGACCTGGCCCGCAAGAATTTTATAAAACATGTACCCGGCTCGGCCGACCCGCATTTGACAGTGTCACCGACCTATAACACTATGCCATCTATAGTATTAAAGGTGTGTGACTATCGAAATCGTTCATTATGACAAGCAGCAACTTTAAAATTAATGTTAGCAGCATTTTTTATAATTTATAAATATTTTAAATTAATTTTTTTATCATTCACTACACATTTGAAAAAAGTTGAAACCCTAGGCCCTATAGGGCCTATCCCCTATACTGTACTATATTTTTAGCCCATACCCAGGCCATGGGCCGGGCGAGGCCGGACACGGGCTTACGGTCCTAACCGTACCTGTGAAGACCTCTACCCGGAGGGCTATATATATTATATATATATATATATATATTGTTATGCTATGTTATCTACAGTATATATTTATATTTTTCTTTATATTTAAAAATCTGGGTTGTATTTTTTGGTTACAGTTATGAATTAATTCAAAAACATTCATTAAACATGCTTACTCATTTTATAAACACAAAGATATCGAACACGGGGCCGGTGGATATATATATACAGGGGGCGAAAAAGTCGCGCATCATAGGAATTTTCAATGTTGATTATAATATATTATTTTTCTTTTTGGTAGGGGATGGCTGCCAAATTAACAATAGACGAGAGGGTGAGCTTGGTTTTAATGCATGGAATACCAAGTACAACAAATCGATGAATCGGTATAGAATTTAAATTTTGTACCGATTCATCGATTTGTTGTACCTGGTATTCCATACATTAAAACCAAGCTCACCCTCTCGTCTATTGTTAATTTCGCAGCCATCCCCTACCTAAAAGAAAAAAATATATTATATTAAAGTCAATACTGAAAATTCCTATGATGCGCGACTTTTGCGCCACCCTGTATATAATCTCATACAGAAGTATATTGTACTGTGCATACAATCGACTCAAAAAATCCTGTCGTGAAACTCCATGCACGTTTCATACTGCATAAGCAGAGTTTCGTTGCAGGACCTTTTGAATAGACTGTACTTACATATTAGTAGTATTCTTACTTATACCTTTTTCGAACACGCCTATTTTAACATTATTCGTATAGAAAGGCATTACAACATTGTCCTGTATTCGAATTAAAATCTTCAACATAAATTAAACTCACATGACTTTTCAGTGATCATGAATCTTGTGTTAAGTCCATCAGTCGCTCATTATGAGCTAAAAACTTGTCTTGATCGTGTTTTTGACGTGTAGGACGAGTCCTTAACGTGTCAAAACAAGACAAGCGAAAAGATTACACGTCTTAGACGCTTCCCAAATGAAAACCATTTTACGCGGTTTGTTGTTTTACGAAAGCTCAAAGTCGAATGTGATTCATATGATGCCATTGGTAGCTACCTACTAACCTTGTGTCTGTTCACACCCCAACCTCCCGACACACAAAGTATATATATATATATATGGACAGTTCAGAAAGTTGGGAGCCTTTGCGCCTCGGTGGTGTAGTGGTTAGCATCGTTGATTACGAATCCAGCGACCCCGGCTAGGGCTGCCAGACGTTCCGCATTTGATCCAAAACTCCCGCGTCCCGCTTTGTATTCAAAATGTCCCGCCAAAAAATATTTTTTAAGCAAATTTTTTCGGGATGAATTGATTTAGAATTTTCTAGAATTATGTAGGACCCTGTAGAATTCTGTAGAGTGTAGAGTAATGTTGAATGTTCTAGAACATCCTAGAAATTACTAACGCTAGGGGCGTACCTAAGTATTTGGCACCCGGGGCGGATCCTTCCTTTGGCACCCCCCCATAAATAATTTTAAAATTTAAACAGAGAAAAATATATTATGTTTGCAAGTAGATTTTTAAACAGTAAAGTACTGTCATAAGCAAATTGGAAATAAGAAAAATGCAGGACATTAAAAATTCAGTGAACAGGTAATACTGCATTTTATTTTATACAAAAAACGCAGGAAATCCAGTCTCAACACTCAGACTATTGTTCAAAGGTAAATAGAGAGGATTCACAGTCCCTGCTTTCGAGCCTTAATTTCTGCAAATTGATCAATGACCTCATCAAAATTCACCTTCTTTGCATATTCATGTTCAATTGAAAGTAAAGGCAGATTTGTCAATCTTGTCTGACTCATGGTCGAGCGAAAGAAATTTTTTATCAATTTCAATTTGGAAAAGCTTCTTTCACATGAAGCAATAGACACACAGACAGTCAAAAAGAATCTCAAACACAGTGACAAGCTTGGCAAAGATTCACAAAAATCCCATTTCACAATAAACTCGAGAAACTGCAATGCTGTCCATTTCTTTGCCTCTTCAACGCTGATTTTGGCAGCTTCCAAATGCCTCCGAAGACGTCCAATTTCCACACTATCTTCAGTTGCAACAACCAAAGTGTTTGGCTGAATAACAGCGAAGATTGACAGAATTTGATCCATTGCCTTAGAACTAATCTCCAATTCTTGATGAAAGCGATCAAGACATTCAAACATAGCCCTTTTTACTTCCTCTGGCAATGTGAGACCAGCATCCTTTGCCATCTCTCCTGGCATCCTTTTTCGGAGCTTTACTCTCCCTCTTCTCTCCATAGAAATGTCCATTTCCTCACACTTTGTAGTTGCATAATGAATGGCCCTCTCCACAATGCATTTACCGGGTATTATAACATCACGACGATGCATTTATGAACACTTAAACATCACTATGATACCACATTGTCAAAAATTACTGGACACTGGTATAAGTACTGATGACTAAAACGTCAACAAACGTTCGCCTTTCGATGTAATTTTTATCAAATATTTAATTTTTCGTTTGTAAATTTTGTATTGCCAATAAAAATAAAAATTTATTTTATACTGGAAATTAACATTAAGCTGTTGTAATAGTTTGAACATTTTTAAAAATTTTTTCTTACTTTGGCGAATTTTTCATTTGGTTTGAAAACTTGTACTGGTATTTCAACTCTCCCGATGGCACCCCCCTCTCCTGGCTGTCACCCGGGGCGGACCGCCCCCCCCTCGCACCCCCCTTAGTACGCCACTGCATAACGCTTATAAAATGTTGTGTTTGGCCAGGAGTTGGCAGTTTTTCGGCTGTAGTTATATTGTAAGCTGTCTGAAAGAATTTTCAGCTTGATGACAACCAACTAGAGCAGTGGTTCTTAACCTGGGGGGCGCGCCCCCCTAGAAACAGGAATTTCTCTAATTGTATTTGTTATTCTCTTAACGAGAGCATGGGCTAATATTGAGAAGTTATTGAGAATGTTATTTTGATTGAAGGGGGGCGTGGAGGGAAGGACCAATTCCTAGAGGGGGCATGGTAGTAAAAAGGTTAAGAACCACTGAACTAGAGGAAAGAGAGAAATCGGTTGCTCATCGAAAACTTAGAATCAGAACTCATGATTAAAGAAAAATGTTCTATGACTTGCGAGGAATTTCAGTTATACTTGAAGTCGGAAGATGAAGCTAAAATTTTGAAGAACATTAAAAGTTCAGAAAAATATTGATATATGTCATAATATAATTAGTAAAGCGATGTATACTACAATATTTAATATGCTATGATAATTTTAATATTATTTACGATAGTTCAATATTATATATAATAATTTCAATATTATTCACGATGTTTAATTATTAAGTATTATTTTAATAATTTTGTTTGTTGTTTTGTTTGTTGTAACCGTTGAAGAAATCTAGTTTCAATTTGAAAAAAAATTTGGTCTTAAAAAAAAAAATTCGGAATTTTTTTTGTCCCGCATGGGCATTTGAAAAATCTGGCAACTCTTGCCCCGGCCCCACCCGCTAACAACAAGCGGCGCGCAGCAAACCCAGCTGTTCATCCTTCGACACAATAAAAATTCGTTGGTAGATAAGTGGGTAGCCTGGGTAGCCTAGTGGTTAAGACGCTGGGCTGCTGCTGCTGATCGGAAGGTCGTGAGGTCGAATCCGGGCGAAGACTGTATTTTCTGATCGCCCGTGTCCACGCTAAACTGTAGGTCTAAGGTAGAGTAATAAGCTTGATCTTTGTCAGAATGAACAATTCGGGCGGATGCAAAACCAAGGTTAACCAAGACTGGGATCAGTGTAGTTATATGTTTTGCCCAAGAAACAAATACCATCGTACGTACGCAGGTATTCTGTACCCTACCGAACTTCTACCTAACTATTCTATACCCTACCAAACTTCGGAGTTGATATGTTGCACGAGAAGGCCAAACAGGTACCACTGGCACGTATCACCCTTTATAACAATGTTTGCGGAGTGCAGTACGATCGGTTGTCGTTTGACGTTTGCACAGTGAAAATGTCGTAGTTCGAACAGCACACTAAAGTAGCAATTTGTCGGATACTAGGGAAAACAGCTGCAAAGATTTTGATAATGCTGCAACAAGTATATGAAGAAGCTACACTGTCACGGTCGAGAATATTTGAATGGCATCGACGATTCAAAGAAGGACGTGTGTCCTTGGAAAATGAACCTCGCTCAGGAAGACGATCCACAAGAGGAAGAAGTAATATACAGTACAGTAAACCCTCTTCCAACGCGTGTTTGTCCAGCGCGAATTTGCTTATACGTGGAAATATAAATGCGAACAATTATTTGCCGAAAGCGGAAAATTTGATTATACACGGTCCGCCAAACACGCTCTAATACAGTAGTACTGTACGCGTGCCAATGCGCGCTCTAGTGTTTTCTCCTACACTCTCCATCACTCCCACATCTCCCTCCCTCTTGCATCAACCCTCGCATCACCCTTTGTCTCAGTCCCGCTACCGCGTTAAGTTCAGTGAATTTGTGTTGGATTGTTTTTGTCGTATTTTGCCGTTGTTTTGCTATTACCCTTAGACAGCAGTATGGCACCAAAACGTAAAGCATCTGCGAGTGATAGTGAAGAGAAGAAAAGTCGTAAGGTTGTGACATTAGCCGAAAAAATAAAAATTCTAGATAAGTTGCGTGGTGGCATGAGCATAACATCACTTGGCCGCGAGTATCACGTGAATGAGTCTACCATACATGATACGCACCATCCGAAAGTGAAGAAAAGATGCGTGCTATTTTCATTTAATATATTTTTATTTATCATATGTAAATATCATTATGTTTATGATTTTATTATGTTCTTATTTTATATACAATATAGGTCGGGAAATTCATTTGTATGTGAATAAAAAATCTACATATCTAAATATTAACGGGAGGCTTTACGCGGCCGCGTTCACGCATCCCCATTTATCTCATACAGTATTAAGTTTGTCCAACGCGGATTTACCTAACGCGCCGTTCTCGAGGAACCTAATCCCCGCGTTGGACGAGGGTTTATTGTACTCGTATATTGAAGTAATTCAAAAGGTGAGGGAAATGGTGCTCACGAATGACGAACGCCAGGAACGAAAAACAAATTGTTGCGACTTGATTATCGCAGCAGATTCACATCGAACTCTGCTGAAGAGGATTGTAAAGGGGAACGAGATTTAGTGTTTTCTATTCGATCCACAGACCAAACGAGAGTCCTCTGCGCGGAAGGCTGGAAGCGCAAGAGCTCTCTACGTCTCAATAAGTTTTGCAATGATCGCATAAAAGGTAATGTCACGCGTGATCATTGCGAAAATTGTAATGAACGCAATCCGTAGAAGCCGTCCAAAACTGTTGTTAGAAGAAAAAAAAGGATTCTCCAACACACCAATGCACCCGCTCACCGATCGCTGTAAGTGAAACAATACGTAACTGAAGTTGGTACAGCTGTCCTACCACATCCAGTACTCCCTCCCGACCTTGTTCTTTGTGATTGTTTACCCTTCTCTACGATTCAAAGGGACATAATTTTTCAAGCGCTGATGTTAAAACAGCTATGACAGAAGCACTATAAAGATTGCCAAAAATGGGTTCCATGCGATAATGTTTTCAAGAACTTTACGGACGTTGGCAGAAGGGTGTAACTAGCTAGGAGCAATATTTTGAAGATTTACCATAAATTGCTACATGAAACACTAAGTTTGTGTAACACACATACACACACACACACACATACATATATAAAATATTCTTTAAGAATTAAAAAACATTTGACTTCAATAAATAATTATTGTTTATACGATTTCAGCTGCATGCAAAAGTATCTTCTGTAAGAGAGAATGCTTTAAGAAGGAATGATTATAAAATGCTTTGAAACACCAAACAAAGAGTTCTTGTATTCTTCCGTGTGACATATATGTAAAAACATTCATACCAACAGTTAGTTTTAGTCTTTAGTTTCTTTACAAAGATGAAAACTTACGAGGAGTTACAAAGACAAGAGGAAAACGCAAAGAGCTTTCGGTCCACTCGGGCGGGGGTTCCTGTTATTAAACTAGTTCGTTTTAATAACTATTCTAGCAGTAATAGAAAACTGGACAGAAAAGCATAAGGCTCTCGCCCCACCCTCCGCTCCCAAAACCAAAGAAAGGAGAGAGAGAGAGAGAGAGAGAGAGAAGAGAGAGAGAGAGTGTGTGTGTGTGTGTGCACCAAATTCATGTATAAATAACTATTATACAGTTACAGTGATCCCTAAACGAGTAAAATGAAAGATAAAAAAACAAATAATTAGTATTATTAATAAAAATAATTAATAATAATTGACTCGAACCAAAACACAAAAATACGAGTCTTTTCTTTCCTTGTTGAAATTTCCTCAAAATAGCAAAGGAATTTTTTTGTCATTGAGTTTGCTTTAGATTTTATAAATAAAGGGGTCATAAATGGAGTGACACGTTTGGCACAACGGTGCCAATGAACAAGGCAAACGAACAGTATACACATATATATATACACATATGCGCACGCATGTCTCTTCTTTCTATACTTGTTTAAACTACGACTCTCTGTTGACATTTTTTTTTATGGTCAAATTCTGACAATATTATGTTAGACTTTGTTTGTATTATATATATATATATATTATATATATATATATATATATATATGTGTGTGTGTGTGTGTGTGTGTGTGTGTGTGTGTGTGTTATATGAAAATTTATTTTAAATTAAATTTCCAAAAGTAATAAATTAGAACTAAAACAAATGTTCAAATTGATGTCTTGTTTTAGGATCTTTTTTAGGTTGCAGGTAGAATAACACGCAGTGGTTAAGATGGAAGCGAGTTACATTCCTGAGGAAAAGGCCTCCGTTTTTTCACCAGGAGTGTAACTCTATATTGCGGTAATTATATATATAATATATATATATATATATATATATATATATATATAACTCGGTAGAAACTTTTTTTTTCTCTCTTCATCAATGATGATGTTAAATTACAATTCAAAAAATCTACGCGAATAAATTACTTTTAATTAAAGACATTCGATTAAACTTTTTTTTTAGAGCCACGTGACTGTTACACTCCACTGAAATAATCCCTCCTTCCCCATTAACTCGCTCCCCTACCCCTAAAAAACAGCAACAAAAAAACAACAACAGAATTTGACTCCCGACCAAACAATGTTACGAGTATCTAGTTAAACTAGAACATGAACCACCATTAGCCCTATGTACTACTACTACTACTACTACTAGGCTTTAGTACTAGTACTATGCTTGCAGTAATAATAACAATAACAATAACAGAGTGTCTATACGAGTTGTTTGTTAATGTTTTTAAGGTTGGAATTGAGAAACAAACAGTTCGTCTTTTGTTTGGTCGCGAACGAGCGGTGTCCAAAAAGCACACGAAACACCATCGGATTAATTGACAGAACTCCGATTCTCTCACGTTAAACTCACAATCTTAATTACACAAGCTCGAGAGAGAGAGAGAGAGAGAGAGAGAGAGAGAGAGAGAGAGAGAGAGAGAGAGAATTCTTAACCCCATAACAATTGTGGCGAGGAACGTTCTTTTTTTAAATATGCGCACTTTAATTTGTATATTTTTATTGGTACACTTTTAATTAAGTGTTCCCATAAGCGTCAAAGAAAATGTTTACGTTAACATTTCTGTTTGTTTTATAATGCTTAAAATGCTCATTTTTAATGACTAAACAATTAATGCTCCTGTTCAAACAAGCGTTCATGAATATATTAAAATCCCACACGATAAAAAATGTACGTACATACGCACATACGCGTGCTCAACTCCGAGTAAGCGAGGTACCGACTTTTTTTTTAAATCCATATATCTAATTAATCCATATATATATATACTAATTAACCTAACCTAACCTAACATCGGTGTTATCGAACTAAGAAGGGCGTGAAAAGTGTTTCGAACGCGACTGAGGTCTCGAAGAGTGGTTTCTGTCATTAAATTGTGAGGTACTCGCTAATCTAACCTAACCTAACCTACCAAACTTTTTAACTAACCTAACCTAACCTAATCATGAACAACGTATCTTTTTCCGACAGTAAAAATGTTTCTAGATTTTTGTATATAAATATTTTAGCGTTCCGAGGTACCAAAAGTGCTACTTCACAAAAAATACCCCACTAAAATATAACTTATTTATGCCTATTTGCTTATACACACACACACACACACACACACACACACACACACAATATAAAGTAAAGTTACTTACATACATATGACATTTATTATTATTATTATTATTATTATTAGAGCAAAGAAATCAGTGCTGTAGAATAATGCATTCTTTCTTGCTTAAAAAAATCAATAATAACAGGACTTTATGTACACCCTGTATGTAAAAAAGCATGTAATAAGCATCACTTTTCCCGATTCAGAAGTAAATACGTTTGTGAAATAACGAATATTATACGGTGGTCCTAAATCCCATACAGGGAGAACCTAAAGAACTTTATATATACATATACAGGGTGTCCCATAAGTCCGGTCTCATAGGAAAAAATTTAAAAAATTAAATTTACAAAAGTAATACATTAGAACTAAACCAAATGTTCAAGTTGATGT
Organism: Bathynomus jamesi; assembly: GCA_023014485.1. NCBI lineage: Eukaryota > Metazoa > Arthropoda > Malacostraca > Isopoda > Cirolanidae > Bathynomus > Bathynomus jamesi. The sequence goes on along the minus strand of JAJOZX010000545.1, from coordinate 5,591 downwards.
CTCGTTTTGGGGGACCTCTTTTTTTTGTTGCAGGTAGAACAACACGCAATGGCTACTCTGGAAGTGAGTTACACTCGTGAGGAAAATGTGAAGGCCTTTTCCTCACTATACGATTGCTTTCCACTCAATACCATTCCCATTCGTAGACCAAAGTGGGAAGGTCGTCGATGAGAATGTCACGAAATAGGAATTGCTTGATTTGAGAATTGTCACCTTCGAGATTCTCACTCTTGGCCAAAGGATGAAATAAGGATCACATTGAGTGGGATAATATTCCCCAAATGACTCGATATTAATGACCATTTTTCCAATTAGTTCCAACTGCGAGAAATAACAATTAGAACAATAATGACAACGACAAGAACAATATAATAACGGTTAAAGAGAACAATAAACACGTTCATGATCAATTTTAATGTATTTTCATTCAGAAATAAAATCGTTCACGAGGTCAGTATATAAACATCGCAGCTATTTTAAATTCTCTTTTCTCTTACATTCGTGGGTTTCCATCCATGCATGAACGGGCCCACTGAACTTCATAAAAATCGATTACCATAAACAGATACATGAGCAGGATTCACTCAAACT
>JAJOZX010000544.1:7500-168894 GCA_023014485.1 Bathynomus jamesi | reverse complement strand
GAGGCTTCCCGGCGTCACTTTGTACTCGCCGTCTTTTTCGACCTCCAGAAGGCCTACGATACTACTCGGCGGAGCGCGGTCTTTGACTGCTTACGCTCCCTGGGTTTCGTAGGCTTTCTCCCATCCTTTATTTATAACTTCATGTCCGCCCGTTCTTTCCGCGTCCGCATCGGTTCTACCCTCTCTGACCGCTTTCCGTTGGAGGAGGGTGTCCCTCAGGGTAGTGTCCTTAGCGTCCTGTGTTTCTCACTAGTGATGAACACAGTCGCTACGGTCCTGCCTACTTCCGTTCATAGCTCCCTCTATGCCGATGACCTGGCTATCTATTGCTCTGGCCGCCTCCCGTCTTTGGCTGAACGTCGACTCCAGCTAGCCATCAACGCGGTGGTTCGCTGGGCGTCCTCGGTTGGCTATGCTTTCTCACCCTCTAAGTCTTCCAGTATGCTTTTCCGTCCTCGGCGCCTCCGTCTGTCGCATACCTTCGCCCTTACCTTTGCCGGCACTCCTCTTCCCCTCGTCCCATCCGTTCGATTCCTGGGTATGACCCTCGACGAATTTTTCGGTTGGGTTCCACACCTTAGGCGGTTGCGGCAATCATCTCGCCGCACCCTCTCCCTTTTGAGTCACCTGTCCCACATGACCTGGGGGGCGGACAGGCGTACTCTGCTGCGCCTGTACACCTCCCTGGTGCAATCCCGCATCGACTACGGCTGTGTGGTCTACAGCTCCGCCTCCTCTCCGGCACTCCGTATGCTGGATCCTCTTCTCCACCGTGGCCTTCGCCTGGCGTCGGGTGCCTTCCGCTCGTCCCCTGTCGCTAGTCTTCAGGTGGACTGCGGACACCCCCCCCTGCCCCTTCGCCGGGGCCTTCTCATGGCGAAGTGTTACCTTCGCATCTGCCGCCTCCCGAGGTCCCTACTCTTCTCCGCGATCTCCCAGGCGCTACGATGTTCCCGTCTACACCGACGGCTCGCGCTCCCCTGCAGGTGTCGCGGCCGCCGTCTTCTCTCCATCGCTGTCACCTACCTCCCGGGGTATCCCCCTGCCGGTTCAGGCCTCCATCTTTTCCGCGGAGCTCTTTGCCCTTCTGGAAGCCCTCCGTCTGGTATCGGGTTTTTCGCGGTCTTCCTGTTACCATCTTTTCGGACTCGCTGAGTGCCCTTCAAGCGCTCGAGCGCTATGATTCCCCGGACCCCCTCGTACGCATTATTCAACAGGAGTACCATGTCCTGCACACCGTTCACCGGATCCGGGTCACCTTTTGCTGGGTTCCTGCCCATGTCGGTGTTTCCGGTAATGAGGCGGCGGACCGCACAGCCCGGTCCGCCGCCTCGATGCCTCCCCTCCCCCGCCCGCTCCCCTTCTCTGACTATGTGCAGGTCTTTCGGTCCCTCTACGACCGCATATGGCAGCAGTCCTGGGACGATGCCACCGGAAATAAACTCTGGTCCATCCGCCCCCGCCTGTCATATTGGGCGTCCACTTTCCACCGCTCCCGACACAAAGAGGTCGTCCTTGCGCGGCTTCGCATCGGCCATACGCGCCTCACGCACGGCTATCTTATGTCCCGGCAGGAGGCTCCTTGTTGCGCCTCCTGCCAGTCGCCCCTCACCGTCTTTCACATCCTTGTGGAATGCCCCACCCTGTCGTCAGTACGTCGTCGCGCCTTCCCGTTCCTCTCTGATTTCCCCCTCCCCGATCGTTTACGTCTTATGCTCGCTGAGAGCCCTCTCTTCTCGCTTGACCGTCTTTTCCTTTTCCTCTCCCAATCTCGCCTCCTCTCTGAGCTTTAGGTGACTTCTCACCCATCGTCCGCGGTCCTCCCACTTCTAGTGCCTTTCCCCCGTCTCCGTTTCTCTTTCTCATATTCTGCTTCGCCATGATAACCGCTAGCGTATAGCGGGAAATGGCGGTAAACGCCCCAATACAAAAAAAAAATTAAATATATCAGCCAAATCACTGTTGTTATAGAGCAGTTGTTCGTTATAAAGAGGTTTTCCTTTGTCAATTTTGTAGTGTATATTTTAATGACCTCTTTAGACCTTTATTAGTTATTTATACATATGGTACTTTATATATCCATGAGGGAGAAACATTCTACCCAATTACGCATCAGCCAATCAGCATACTGCTTACTTTCTTGATCAGGGAAATAGCGGTAGAGGTGCTGAGTTAGTGAAAACAACACCTTGTAAGGAAACAATATTTTCAATAAAGAGTGGTTTCATTATAGTGGAGTGTCATTATTGAGAGGTTTTACTGTATCATACATTTAAGTGTATAGTATAGAGACAGTAATAAAATTGACTGGTTCTATGATTTTTTCACGTGCTTTCCAGTTATATCTTTATACATTCATGCAAAACTTAATATTTAATTCTTAAATGCTGTAATTTGAAGCGCGTTCACTTATGGAATTGCAACTATTTTCATTCAAGTATCGTAGCCTGTTTTCAATGTACTGTATGTTAGTTTTCTATTGCTATGCATTAGTTATTAGAAACTTCCCTAGTTACATTCTCTCTAAACTGCAGTGTTTTCTTAGTATTTACAGTCCTACTGCCATACCATAGACAAATGTAAGAAAATTGAATACTGCGAAGTTTGAACTGAAGAAACGGTTTACAGCAATTCAGCATAACTAAATAATTTACAGCTTTGCAAGAAAGTTTGCCTACAAATTATTTCTAAAAAGCATAAAAAATTATTAGTTGGTATTACTCTTGTTTCTTTTGATGTTTTTTATTTGTTTTGATGACAATAATAAGATTTTTTAAAATATCATTACTGATAGGTAATTTTTTATGCTTTAGAGAATTTTTCTGAGAACTTTTTTTCTTAAACTAATTTTACATAAATTTTATACAAGGCCCATAAGACTTGCTTTTGCAGTTTTCTTTTCTTTTTAATAAAACGTTTTTCACCCTATAAATAGAAAGAACAGCAAATGAAAGAAGACAAAGAAAGAGCAGAAAAATTAAGGAAGGAACCAGGTTCAACAAAGTTTATAGAGAAATATGAAAGATTAGTAGGGAAAGAAACTGGATTAAAAGCGGCACGAGTACTTGAAGCTGACAATAAGCAGTTCGGATTTGGTGAGTATTTGAATTCAAATTTCAATTTTGAGAATTATTTTTGCTAAATTTTGTGTAGCCTACCCTTATTTATGACAAGAGACTATATAATTCACATTTTGTGAAACACTTACAAAACATATAGGAACTGTACCCATATGAGTGATAATGCGCTTTGATCAATACTCTTAAGAGGACCTGTCCTGTTCTAAATACTGAACTAGTATTCAAGATTTTGTTTACATATTTTATTGATTGTTCTTTACTAGAGATGGAACCTGGTTTTAAAAAACTTGTTTTTTAACCTGTGATGAAAATTTTTAATCATCACTGAAACTGACAATAAGAACCAGTTTTCACATTTTTGTGCAAGTCTCTGATCACTTTGGTCCATTTTTTATGAAACAAACTTTTCCAAACGTTTAAAAACATAGTAATTACGTTTTGCATTGTTTCGTATCATTTTTTGTTTATAAGTGTAAATAATTGATGCTTCAGTCTTGAATGTTATGTGGATGATTGCACATTGATCAGTTAAGATTCTAAGATTTAATACTCCATCATGTCAAAGAAATCAAATGCTTGGTATCATTTCACTTGTAAGAATAAAGAAGCAGAGTGTATGACATGTCACAAAGTTTTAAAGTGTTGTGGAGGTTCTACTTCAAGTTTATCATCCCACATGAAAAATATTCATGGCATAAACATCGACCAGATTAGTCAGCCATTGAAGAAACAAAGAACAGTGGAAGAGCTTGTGCAAAAAAAGTCCATAGAAGAGGAAATTTCGAAACTTGCTTGTGTAGATGGACTGAGTTTCCAATCATTTGCTAAAAGTGAATTCATTCAAGAAAGCATAAGAGAGATAAAATATGACAAGCCTCATCCAACTTCCCATAATGGGGTCAGAAAAATGGTGCTTAGTTTTTATGAGAAAAAGAAACATGAATTGGTCAACTACTTCAAGAATCAGGTGAGACAAGGAATCCGCTATTCATTAACTATGGATGAGTATACATCTTTGCAAAACCAAAGATATATTAATATTAATGTTCATGATGAAAATCAACATTGGTCTCTTGGTCTCATGAAAATAAATGGTTCTCTCGATAGCACTAAAACTATTGCAATTGTTAGGAAAAGATTGGAAGACTTTGGCTTGGACCTAAATAAGCATATTGTGGGTTGCACCACCAACAGTGCCTCAGTAATGGTCAAATTTGGAAGAGAAATAGTACCTGATCACCAGCAATGCATTGCATGTGCTATACATCTCCCAGTTTCAGATATCTTGTGTTCAAAAATTGCTGAAAATTCAGTTGAAGGGGAAAGTGGCCCTACCCCTGAAGATGAAGCCATCAAAGAAGATGAAAACACTGCACATGAGTTAAGCGAAGATGAGTGTGAAATTTTATGCACTGATACACTTTTTTGAGTCTGACATAGATGACGTAATTGTTCTTCCAAAACTTCGAGAAGATTACTTAAAAGTAATAAATAAGGTGAGAAAAATCTGCTGCATATTTCGAAAGTCTCCTTTGAAAAATGAGAGATTGCAGGATTTTGTCAAAGATGAATTTAATGGAAAGGAAATGAAGCTTATCCTTGACTGTAGAATGAGGTGGAACAGTCTTTTGGCCATGATAGAAAGATTTTTGAAACTCAAAAATTGCATTCCAAAGGCCCTCAGAGTGATACGCTCAACAGAGACTATTTCAGATGAAGAATGGAATGCTCTAAAGAGCCTCTTTGACATGCTTCATCCACTGGAAATTGTTTTGAAGGGACTCTGTTCCGAAGATGCAAATTTGCTCAAAGCTGAATCTTCCATGAAGTTCATTTTGGATAAATTTGAAAGCAAAAACAATCCTTTAGCTTTTGAGCTACGTCAGTGTCTCATTGATTGCTACTCATCGAGAAGCCTTGCTGAGTTTTCTCCACAATCCCGAGGTCTTGAAAAATGAATCATCAGCACTGTTCCTCTCTCCTTCAAGACAAGCACTTAAGAAGTATGAGAATTATACATTTAAGAGGCTTTTTCCATAAGCTTGCCAGATTTCAGAAACAGATGACCAAGTCCAATCATTTGCTTCGAAACTCGAAGATTCACACTACAGCTCAGGTCATGAAGTAAATAATGATGATCAACTTATGAACAAGTACATGTGTGAGATGAACAAACTGAAAATGAAACCCAAGAAAGATTCTTCTGAGACCTTTGACGTAAACAATGAATTCAAATATTTTGAAGCTACTTTGAATAGAAGCGAAAATTTGGATCAAATGTACGAGGTGTGCTTACAATAAAAGCCACCAGCATAGAGTCTGAGTGTTTTCAGCTGCTGGTTTATTTGTCACAAAGATTCAATCAAGAATGTTAGATCAGACACTTAATGCTCTTTGTTTTCTCAAGTGTTATTTCAAAAATCAAGTTTGATAAACTTTTTAATTCAAATGTTACACATACTTGATTGAATCAATTAAAACCTTATTTCTGTTTAATATTTTGATCATTTACCTCCCTAAAAGGCATACAGAATCCCATTGGTGAAAACTGGCTTTAAGAATATAGCGATGGTGAAAACCAGTTTTACACTTTTCAGTTATTTTCCATCCCTAGTTCTTTACATTGGACTCAGAGCCCTTTTTTTTTCTTTTCCCTCTAAAACTGAACAAGTTCATACTTACCTCATATATATAAGTTAAAATACAAATTCTAGTATTGCATTAATTTTCTGGGATAATCCACTGCAATAGCTGTACGTGCATGTTAGATATTTTTAGGGGACACAAAAAGCAGAAACGCAAGAAACGCAAAGTGTATCTCTAAAAACAATTTATTTTGAACAATGTGGCTTCCTCCTCCTCCTCAGCCAACCAACACCAAAGTCCACTGGAATCGATCCAAAATTCCTTTTTGCAATATGGAGAGTACGTCTTGCTAGTTACCCTACTTCTTAGTGGATCCAGGCTTTAAAAAAAAAAAATTGTGTTCCCAACTAGGTTTGTATGTTGTAATGTACATTGTGTTTTAATTCAGCCAGTTATTAATTTCTTATAAGAAGGTCTGATCGTGAATTTTCGAGAAACGTTAAAGGAGATTCTTGGCATTTTCAAAATAGTTGTGTATAGCTGTAATTGTTGCCTTCATTAGATTTGCATATGTCATAATTTTGATGACTGAATCACCCAACCATCACCACAGGCTTGTTGTTAGATAAATTCCTTTACCTGGATTTACTAGGGATTTCCGGATATCCGGCACTTTTAATTTTAATTAAATATCTTAGATGATGAATCGTTAATAAACATTTTTATAGGTACCTACAAAGTAATAGCATTATTATTAGTAGTAGTATTTATTATTAGCTATATTAGTTAGTTTTAACCTCTCTATCTGCAACAATGGCGACCCAAAGAGAGAAGAAATAAGTTTGATAATCAAGGGATCCAAAGAAGTGGTTATGACAACCACCCTAACACAATAATAATAAACAGAAACTGAGAATTAAATTGATCTAATTGAGCTAAACAGATCAAAAATTTAAATACATCTGTAACATTGACATATGATATCACACATTATAGAAAAAATGAAGACAAGCAATCAATAGTATGGCAATATGTGTTGAAAAATAAATGAAAATAGACTTAATGTACGTATTTACGATTCACTATATTTCATATTTTTCATCAAGAAGATCAGTTCTTCAGCATTAGCTGGCAATAATTTGCTTCGGTTGTCTGTATATACCTGACCCGCTGCACTGAATAACCGTTCAGAGGCAACTGAACTTGGTGGTGCACTTAAATATTTAAGGACCATTGGTTTCAATGTTTCAAATTGATTGACATTGTTGCACCACCATTTCATTGGGTTGTCAGTCCTGTGTATGTTTGGTAGCGACAGATACTTATCTATTTCTGAAGTGTAGAAGAGGCAGAGTTTTTTAGCCTTTGAATGCCTATGAAGCAGAGGACACTGCATTGGATGAGTCTGAAGTTTGAGAAACATCGGGTAGCTGGCATGATTCGTCTGCACTGCTGCTGTCTTCTTGATCCACTGAAGTTTTTTTCACAAGTTGGTCGAAGCAAGCCCATATGTCCTCACGAGTTTCTTCAGCCAAGTTCATTGGTAAACCGACCTCTGCTACTTCTGCTTCCTCGACTTCTGCTTCAGCCCGGCTAGTAGAATGTTTCTTCTGCAGTTTTTCGTGCTCAACTAATTCTGCCACAAGCTGCTGTTTCACCCCATTGGCATCTTTCAGAAAGTGCGACTTGTAGCGGGGATCTAAAAGGGTAGCCACTGTAAAGCAGTTTTGCTCCAGGTTTACAGATTTACTGCATGTCGGTTTCATGAAACGGTCTTCCAGCGCTTCTTTCAAGTTTTGCTTGACAGTTTGGATCCCACAATCTTTTTGTCTTTTTGAAAGATAAGAATGTAGTGTAGCTACTGCTGGAATTACAAAACTGATCAGTTCGCTGTCTTTACTTGCTTGTTTGGTCAATTCTTCAAATGGTTGTAGCACTCGAATAATATTTTCCACCAAACCCTAGTTATAAGCGGTGAGTATTGGAATGTCTTGTTCTGCAGCATATGCTGTCACTACCTGCCTTTGTTCATGCAGACGTTCTAACATGTAATATGTCGAATATGCTGAATCGTTAGTGGCTACAGACTCGGTCTTCTCTTCATGCAGTGCTTTGAACTTAATGCTAGGATGTTTACTTTGAATGTGATTCCACAATGGTTTTGTTGAATATGACCGAGGTGTTTTACCACGCACGATGTACCTCCCATTGTTTGTAACATCACATAATTTGCACTCCGCTTTATGTTCATTTTCCACACCACAGACTTTAAAATACTTCCAAATAATTGATTTTGATTTAGAAGACATAATTCACTTTTATTTCTAATATTAACGACTAGAAAGTCTATATTTTCACAATTTTTCTGAAATGAACAAGTAAACTAGTAATGTACAGCTTGGAGTAAGAAACAATAGTAAGGTTCCCTAAGACTAGGTACTAGGTAAAACGAGTGAGCTTTTAACGTATGCATCAGGTATTATTTGCAATACTGGATATCCGGTCGGATATCGGATATCCGGTGATCACGATTTGCCGGATATCCGATATCCGGTTATCCGGCAAAATCACTATCCGGCACATCCCTAACTGTTACTTAGATCTGCTTTCACTCTCTTCCTCTCTACAGAAGAGAGAGGCAGGATCATCACTGAAACGTTGGATTTCATAAGTTGTGTTCCACAGTTAATGGGTTAAGTTTTCTTCAACTGAAAATTGAAGCAGCATTAAAAGAGTTTCTGAGATATTGTTTAGAGTCGCTGGTAAATTTTTTTTTCTTCATGCATAGCTGTTGTTGAAAGCAAAGATTTTAAGTATACCTCAAAATAAACATAAGCTGTTAGATACTATCTAATTAGTTTTTGACTGCATAATTTTGTCAAGACTATTCTAAATCTGTGTTGGGGGTCTGCATCCCTCGTTTTTTTAGTTAGTATTTTACTGTTGGTAAGGGATGTGCCACTGCCGAAACATGATTTTCCAGATAGGTTTTAACCCTATATGGACAACTGTTGCAAATTTCTAACCTTTCATATACATGCATTTATAACTTAACCCTATGGAAAATTCTGTCCATAGAGGGTTAAGCCATGTTTGAGAAACATAGCAAGTTTCCAGTTGATTTATATTTCTTTAACATAACATTTTCAAGAAATTCTTATCACAGGGTAAGTTTAATAATTCCATCTCTGACACTGGGTAATTGCTGAAGAAATACGGCATGATAAATAATGTGATCACCATGCCCTACCCATTTTGATTTGAGATGGATGTAACGAATGGATTTAAATGGTTATAATAAATTAAATTTAAATACATATAATATTTACTTTTCAGTTCGAAGTGAATTAAAAAAGGACAAAAGGACAATAGAAGAAACATTAGCGGATATTAAAGCAAAAAAGTTAAAGAGAGCGACTGATGAACCAAATAACTCAACATGAAAGGCAACTGGTTACTAGCTTTTGTTAGTTGGAATGTTTTGTTTTGAAATTTTAATCTCTGAATGTCCTTTAGTGTTGTTTGAAAAGATAAAAACATTTTTAGATTTGAAGCAAGAATTTCTTATAAAAGACTTGGTAATATAACTCACCATTGTTTTTAAGGTCTCGTTTGTTATTTATCATCATGGGAATGTTTCAAACCTTGCCCACTTGATAATACCTTTAACTAAAAACCAGTATTCTCACATTACATAATAACCCCCTGTAAAAATAAGCTACAGTACTCACTCAGTTATCCATGATTGAGGGAAGGTCTATGATCACGGATAACCCGATTTCACAGTTAACTTTAGTATACCTCACTGGTGGTGCAGCTGCTGCTGCCTGCCACCACACACACACACACACACACATGGTATTATTCTATTACAGTACAGGGTGTTTATAAAGTCCCTATCCATTTCAGTGAAAATGTAGCAAAAAGGGTAAAATTCAGTAACAATATAATAGAAGGCATACATTTAATGAATACTTAAGCATATGATTCTACATGACCACCATCAGTATCTCTAGAGAGTTTGAATCTGTCAGCAGCATTGCGGAACACATTTTGGAGCATGATGGGGGTTATTTTTGTAACTGTTGTTATGATATGAACACGTAAATATTGCAGATCTGTAACCCTCATTTGATAGACATTTGATTTGATAAAGCCCCATGCAAAGAAATCCAAGGATGTTAGGTCAGGAGATTGAGCCACCCATTCGGAAGTTGTTCATTTAGGTACTCCTGAACAATGTTTGAGTAATGACAAGGTGCCCCATCTTGTTGAAAGATGACAATGTTTAAAATACCATCTGAATGAAGCTGGGACATTTACGTGCTCATATCGTAACAGCAATTACAAAAATAACCTGACATGCTCCAAAATGTGTTCTGTAATGCTGCTGACAGATTCAAACTCTGTAGAGATAGGTACTGATGGTGTTCATGTAGAATCATATGTTTAAGCATTCATTAAATGTATGCCTTCTATTATATTGTTATTGAATTCTACCCTTTTTACTAAGTTTTCACTGAAATAGATAGGGACTTTATAAACACCCTGTATAATACAGTATACAATTAACCTGTTGATACACTCAATAATTACTTTTTCATGATTAAACACAATATTTGGATTTACACTGGAATAAGAGCGCTGTAATGGAGGCTTCTCCGATGGCCTTTTGTCTTTAAACAAATTTGGAAGAGTCCAGTTTTTCTCTAATTGAATAGGCTCATTTTCCCGTTCACTCTCAACACTGGTGTCACTAAAATCACTATCCTCTTCTTCAGCAGGAATGCAATCAGAATCAGTGTCACTAACATTTATTTCACTCATTATGAATGTTTATAAGTATAAAAAGCAATTATGACAAAACAGGTCAACCACCGCCATAAACACTGCTCAAGGGCATAAATGACACGATATGATGATAAAAACCCACTCTAATGGACAGAGTTTATTTCCACAACAGTTTCGATGACCACTAGCATCCTCTTTGGGTGGATACAGAAAAATGAATGAACCAAAAACAAGAGGGAAAAGAGTCCAGGGACCATTAAGAAAGTCGCACCTACGTTAGATCCCGTTCTCCCCACACTGGAAGGGCATTTTTTTTTTTTTTAATTAAAGGGACCCTCTTATAAGTACATTTGCACAAATTTAAAACTATCTTGTTCTATACATACAGATTCTATTATTTTTTTTACATAATTACATTTATTATTAAATTTATTATATTTAATATTGCATTATTATTTATTACAGAAATTATAAATTTATTATTACATTGTTGTTTATTATACAGAAATTATAAACCGAAAAATGAATGAGAAAGGCGAGAAGGAAACAATCCAGAGACTATTAAGAAATTTGCACGTAGGCTAGATCCTGTTCCCCCAACCCCAGAAGGGCATTTTTTTATTAAAGGGTCCCGCTTATAAGTACATTCACACAAATTAAAACTATCTTCTTCTATACATACAGATTCTATTATTTTGACATAATTACTGCATTTATTATTGCATTTATTTTTTAACATTTATTATTATTATTACCATTACACTAATTATTACATTTATTTTATTACCTTTATTATTACATTTATTGCATTATATGTATTTCCACAATTATTACTTCCATTATTACATTTACATTTACTATTCCATTTACATTTTACAGAAAAAAAAAAAAAATGAACCAAAAGCAAGTAAGGAAACAATCCAGAGACATTTAAGAAATTCACACTTAGGTTAGAACCCATTCACCCGATGCTGTAAGGGATTTTTTGACCAAGAATCTCATTAAAGGGTCCAACTTGTAAGTACCTTCGCACAAATTAAAATTATCTTCTTTTTCTATACATACAGATTCTATTATTTTCCTTTTGACATAATTATTACGTTTATAAAGTACCTTACTTGATTCCCAATCTATAGCATGATTATTTTGGCTGGTGTGATAAAAAATGGCATTATTAGTATTACAACTTTTGAAGGCATATTTGTGTTCTTTAATACGGGTTTCAATATTTCTTCCAGTTTCTCCTACGTATACTAAATCACAACTTTTACAGGGAATGCTGTGTACACAGGCTTGTTCCTGTTTTGCAACGTTATTCCTAACCAATTTACTTTTCATGGTAGATGAATATTTGAATGCCAAAGCAAACTTAAAATCTTTCATCAACAGTTTTACTCTTTCTAAACCGGCAATGTAAGGCAAACTCACATATTGTTTTTGGTTAACTGAAGGTTCCTGAGATGCATAAAAAGATTTTCTGGCTTTAAAATACGCTTTTCTGATAAACCACTCAGGATATTTTAAATCCTTAAAAATGTTCCAAATCTTTGAATTTTCCGGGTCCAGCAAATGTGGGGTACAAATCCTGAGTGCTCTTAGAAACATGGAAGAAATAGAGCTTTTAACCCCTTCATCATGATATGAAAAATAATGAATCTACGAATTACAATGAGTAGGTTTTCTATAGTGTGTGAAATTGGGCTTTCCACTTTCATTAATAACCAAAATATCTAGAAAAGGTAATTGTTTGTCATTCTCCCATTCATATTTAAATTTAATTGAGGGAACAGATTATTTAATGACTGAAAGAAAGTGTCAAAGTTGTTTCAGTGGTCAGGCCAAAATGAGAAAATATCATCTACATAACAAAACCAAATTAGATTCCTGGGACATATTGTTTGCAACAATTCCAACTCCTAATATTCCATGTATAATGTACTCAGTATTGGGGATAAAGGGGACCCCATTCCCATACCAAAATGTTGCAAATAAAATTCTTCACCAAAGTGGAAGGCATTATTGGTGACACAGAGTTTTATCTTCTAAAAATACAGATGTGGGCATGCCTAGTTCTATGTTAGTTGGCAATTTTCTATCTAAAAAACTAAGTACATCATCAATGGGAACTTTCGTAAACAAGGACTCAACGTCAAAACTGATCATTCTTCCCTGCTTTAAATCTAAGGACATAACTTTGTTAATAAAGTCACAGGAATTAGTGATATGCAAGCCTGAAAATTTACCAACTAATGGGGCAATTTATCTGCAAGAAATTTAGATAACCTGTAACTATTGTAAAGGAACCGCTGTGTGAGATAATGGGATGGAGTGGTATATTAATCTTATGAGTTTTGGGTAAGCCGTAAATGTGGGGGAGTTTGGGGTTAATCTGTAGAAATCTTTTAGGGTTAATTGCCGGGACATCTTTTAATAAGTTCCTGATAGTTTTGTTGAATTCAGCAGAAAGACGCTTTAGGGGGGGACACTCACTTTGGTGTAGGTGAATTCATCACTAAGTAACACTTCCATTTTTTGTTTATAATCACACTTGTCCAAAATAACCACGGTGTTACTTTTGTCTGCTTTAGTGACAAATATTGCTTCATTCTTCCTGAGCTTGTCTAAAGCTAACCAGAATCTTTTGGGAATCGAGTCCATTGAGTTGAAATGTTCCAGAAACTTGTTCAGAATCAAACCATTTAAACACAGAATATCCACCCTGGAATTAACTATGGAAGAGAGAAAATCTAAAACGATGTTTTTATTGGGTTTAAGGGCAAAGGACAGCCCTAAATTAAGAATTTCTGATTGACCCTAAAAGATTTCTACAGATTAACCCCAAACTCCCCCACATTTACAGCTTATCCAAAACCCATAAGATTAATATACCACTCTGTCCCATTATTTCACACAGGGGTTCCTTTAGTTACAGGTTATCTAAATTTCTTGCAGATAAATTGTCCCCATTAGTTGGTAAATTTCATGCTCGCACATCACTAATTCCTGTGACTTTACTAACAAAGTTATGTCCTTAGATTTAAAGCGGGGAAGAATGATGTTTTGACATTAGAGTCCTTGTTTATGAAAGTTCCATTGATAATGTACTTAGTTTTTTAGATAGAAAATTGCCAACATGTAACATAGAACTAAGCATGCCCACATCTGTATTTTTAGAACTGATAAAACTCTGTGTCACCAATAATGCCTTCCACTTCGGTGAAGAATTTTATTTGCAACGTTTTGGTATAGGAATGGGGTCCCCTTTATCACCACTACTGAGTACATTATACATGGAATATTAGGAGTTGGAATTGTTGCAAACAATATGTCCCAGGAATCTAATTTGGTTTTGTTATGTAGATGATATTTTCTCATTTTGGCCTGACCACTGGAACAACTTTGACACTTTTTTTCAGTCATTAAATAATCTTGTTCCCTCAATTAAATTTAAATATGAATGGGAGAATGACAACAATTACCTTTTCTAGATGTTTGGTTATTAATGAAAGTGAAAAGCCCAATTTCACAGTCTATAGAAAACCTACTCATTGTAATTTGTACATTCATTATTTTTCATATCATGATGAAGGGGTTAAAAGCTCAATTATTTCTTCCATGTTTCTAAGAGCACTCAGGATTTGTAGCCCACATTTGCTGGACCCGGAAAATTCAAAGATTTGGAACATTTTTAAGGATTTAAAATATCCTGAGTGGTTTATCAGAAAGGCGTATTTTAAAGCCAGAAAATCTTTTTATGCACCTCAGGAACTTTCAGTTAACAAAAACAATATGTGAGGTTGCCTTACACTGCTGGCTTAGAAAGAGTAAAACCGTTGATGAAAGATTTTAAGTTTGCTTTGGCATTCAAATATTCGTCTATGGTGAAAAGTAAATTGGTTAGGAATAACATTGCAAAACAGGAACAAGCCTGTGTCTGCAGCATTCCCTGTAAAAACTGTGATTTAGTATACATAGGAGAAACGAAGAAATATTGAAACATGTATTAAAGAACACAAATATGCCTTCAGAAGTTGTAATACTAATAATGCCATTTTTTATCACGCCAGCCAAAATAATCATGCTATAGATTGGGAATCAAGTAAGGTACTTATAAATGTAATAATTATGTCAAAAGAAAAATAATAGAATCTGTATGTATACAAAAAGATAATTTTAATTTGTGTGAAGGTACTTATAAGTTGGACCCTTTAAGGAGATTCTTGGTCAAAAAAATCTCTTATGGCGTTGGGTGAACGGGTTCTAACTAAGTGTGAATTTCTTAAAAATGTCTTGATTGTTTCCTTACTCGCTTTTTTTTTTTTTTTTTTTTGTAAAATTTAAATGGAATAAACATAAATGGAATAATGGAAGTAATAATTGTGGAAATAAATATAAGTGTAATAATTAGTGTAAAGGTAATAATAATAAATGTTAAAAAACGTAAATGCAATAATAAATGCAGTAATTATGTCAACATAATAGAATCTGTATGTACAGGGTGTCCCAGAATTAACTATCTATTTCAATGAAATTGGACAAATCTTTTAAAAACACACTTTTATTTATGTTTATCATGTTTAATATGTGTTAAAAATGTATAAATTTCTAAATTTTTTTCATAATTTTATTTTCATAATTTTTTCATTATCTGGTCCAATGAAAGACTGAAGTCATAGAATGGCAAAGAGACTCTCCAAAAGTTAACGTGTGGCTTGGAATGACCAAATCCAAAATTTATGGCCCATTCTTCTTTGCGGAAGCAACTGTAACAGGTACTGTCTACCTTGATATGCTTCAGCAGTTTCTCGAACCACAGCTTCTTGATGATGGTATTCTTGATAATGTTGTGTTTCAACAAGATGGAGCACCATAAATTTTGGATTTGGTAATTTTGGAGAGTCTCTTTGCCATTCTATGACTTCAGACGGTCTTTCATTGGACCAGATAATGAAAAAATTATGAAATAAAATTATGAAAAAAATTTAGAAATTTATATATTTTTAACACATATTAAACATGATAAACATAAATAAAAGTGTTTTTTTTAAAATTTGTCCAATTTCATTGAAATAGATAGTTAATTCTGGGACACCCTGTATAGAACAAGAAGATAGTTTTAATTTGTGCGAATGTATTATAAGCGGGGCTGCTGTTCAATAAAAAAATGCCTTTCTGGGGTCAGGGGAATGGGATCTAGCCTAGGTGCAAATTTCTTAATGATCTCTGGATTGTTTCCTTCTCGCCTTTTTCATTCGTTTTTTGGTTTATAATTTCTGTATAATAAACAACAATGTAATAATAAATGTAATAATTATGTAAAAAAATAATAGAATCTGTATATATAGAACAAGAAGATAGTTTTAAATTTGTGTGAATATACTTATAAGTGGGTCCCTTTAATTTAAAAAAGTGCCCTTCCAGTGTAGGGAGAATGGGATCTAACCTAGGTGCGAATTTCCTAATGGTCCCTGGACTTTTTCCCTCTTGTTTATGGTTCATTTGTTTTTCTGTATTCACCTGAAGAGGATGCCAGGGCATCAAAACTGTCGTGGAAATAAACTCTGTCTATTAGAGTGGGTTTTTATCATCATATTTTGACCTTCACATAGAAAAAAGTGAAGTTTTTTGCATTTAAAATGACCCGATGTTTATAATGTTAGCCCCACACACAAATTATACTCATGTGTGATTGGTTGAAAGATTTGAGTCAATAAACTCCTCCTACAACTCAGAAATCCCCCAGTAATATTCTTCTAAGAATACTAAAGCCATAGAAAAATTAAATGCATATGGATAACGCATATTACCCATGGGATATTGGCATGCATGTCTCATGGATAATGCACCTTTTCCATCAGGACCAATGGGTTAAGTATTTATACTCATCACAAGACTTAAAGATCATCCACTCCCTCTACTAATATTGTCTTTGGTATGGTGGAGAGACACGTTGTGATGGTTTGGCAGAAAGTGAGCCATGGATGTAAACACCACGCCAAATCAGTTAATGCCATGTCATGATCACAGATAAGTGCACAATGGTCATAGTAAATCATGGATACCCACATGAGTAATGTACATTTCCTCAGCTTTTCACTCATAAATAAAACCTTAAGTAAAATCTGTTTAATTTGAAACTTTAATTTCATCAATATTAGCATTGTACAGTCTCTTTCAAAAATACCTCTCAAACTTTTATCCCATTATTAAAATAAAATTGTAAAGCTAGTTTCGAAGCTACTGTACATTCTTCAAGACTATTTTCTAGTTGGTTACTTCACAGTATCCAGAATAAAATTCAGACACTGATGTGATACTACTGAGGTTATGTAAAAGAATCAAAATGTTAATTCATTCATACATTTTGTTTAAATTGAAAACAAACTTGATTGATACACAGTAACTTAAAATATTCAGCCATATTGTTAAGCTTTTGTAAAGTAAAAGCACAGCTTGTTATGCAGTTTATAATAAATATTATAAATGGGCATTTTAACATAAATTTTTGTTAGTATCTTAGCTGGAATATCTGGATAAAATAATAATAATCAGTGCATATTTCAGTCCACTTTTTTCTAACTCAAAATATTGTTTATATAATCATCACACATAGGTAACTACCATGTAGTTTTTAAATAGAAGCCAATTACCATATCACTGCTGTCAGCACTGCAAGCAAGCTAAGCTCCAACTTTTAAAAATTAATTAAGCAGGAATTACATCTAATGACAATTTTTGTTTTCAAAGTTTTCTGAAAAAATATCCATCCGAATTGTTTCCAGTAGAATAATAATGGAATATATTTAATGACTGATATTTTGCCCAGTCAATTAAAACTATGGTATGCATTAAAAAGTTTGGTTTTTCCCCCAAAGAAAGTTACCCGACTTTTTTTTTTAACAGACTGCTTCTCGTATACCTTATGTAAATATTAGCCATTATATTTTTAATAAGCCATTCAAGAAGCTCTTTTTTTGCCATTTTTTAAATTAGTGCCCTTTCATTTACAATATTTTCTTTGAATGTTCACGATAATGAGAATTTTTTTGGTTACTTCATACAAATGTACAAAACATGGTTTGCTTTTAGTTTTTATGTTTAAAATATCAGTGCATCAACGTTGTTAAAAAACCAGAAAACTTTAAAAAGGTTTTAAAATTAAAAGGAAAAATTACAAAATGTTTTATATATCCTATAAGATTTACTCTCCACCCACAAGTCAAATCTGCTTTTTTTTTTCCATTTGGAGAAACAACCAGGTACTGTATTATTTTTATTGTAAAAGGTAGAAAATTACACAATTTAAAGAATAAATTACATCTCTAAAAATACATGGTTATAGTCCTAGTAAGTGCAAAAAACCCCAATAATTATCATGACTAGATTTCAGTGCATATTGAATGAAACATTTGTAAACATTTATTCCAGTTTGATATTAAAAGTTTTTCTTAAAAATGATGACACTTACAATTTCTCCAACTTCTATCATAGATGGTAACACAGAACAAAAAGCAAAAATCAGCCAATAGAGTTGGGAATCCCATCCATCCATAACCATGTTAATGAGACAAATTGAAGCACTGCTATGACAGAGGATGGCTGAACAAAAATGGTAAGGAAAATACCAAGTTACATTATCATTTAAGCTAATTTTCATTTTGAGGGAAGGAATTGTTTTGATGCAACTGTTTTCTGAATAGCTAGAAAGTCAAAATACTTTGAAGTTGGCTGAGCAAGCACCCTACCCTTTATAACGTGCAACTGGAGTTAACAAGATTAATTGAAATGTAAATATGTTGTCCAAAAACTGCGCAATAATTTAACTACAAAAAGTATTGTGACTGTGGTAAAGAAAGTTACTCAATTTAAAATTATCAAAAGAATTATTCCCCAATTCTTAAACACTGAATCAAAGGATACAAATAACAGATTGAAGCGAAGCGAATGTTGACATTCCAGTAACAAACCCAATGAACTCAAAGATAGTCAAAGCTACTCCAGCAATCAAGCCTCCTAAATATCTGAAATGAAATACGATAAGATTGGCATAAAGTGAACTAAATGATCATTATTACACTTAATATGAGTGTAAAGAACAGTCGAAAGTATTGGAAATGTGAAAAAAAGCAATTGGAGCTTAGCTTTGGCTGTGCTCAAAGTTAGCATAAGTCCATCATTTATTTAATAGTAGTATGACCCACATGTTCATTGACTTCTAAACAAATGCAATAAAGCTAGGTATCTGCACAAATTTACAATGATCCACCTTCAACATTCCTCAAAAAGATGCAATTTAAGAAAATAGTATTACAACATAACCTTGTAGGAGTTTGTTTAAATGCTTCCTCCTACATTTAATTCTCCCTGACTTTAGAGAGACATCTCCGGTTAATTGTGCCCCACATAGCATGATCAACCATTGAACAACTCAATTTTTGTTTTTATCACTCATCTCATAAACACTTATAAGTGGGAAAATAGAATGTGCAGTAGCAACAATGGGTGATCACCCACAAAACACTCATTCTCCGTAAGGGACAAGTACACAAGGACCTCCCACTGATATTCCTCACCAGAGAGATATTCTCTACTCTCGTGGTGCCACAACACCACAAAGTATGAACAACTCAATATATCACTTGCTCTATAAACACCTTTCATGGTGGGAGACCCAAGTTCAAACAGCGACATTCAGAGTTGGCAGACACATACACATGACAGACATCATTACAGAAAACACACACACATTTGCCTGCCTTGTTCATATGTCTAAGAATAGAGCAAAAAGGTATTTTGTAGAAACACAATTTCATAATAGACAAAAAAAAATGCATGGTGGCATGGATAAGCTGAGGGTGGAGTTGCATTTCTGCTGTCACGATTTCTTTTTGCATCTTCTTTCTCTCGGATGGCTGGATGCAAGTGATGGGTGAAGGCATGCATGTATAGAAAATCTGATTTCTGTTCTTAATTCTTGTTTTCACCCCTTTCTTGTGGAAGCATTTCATCACTTTCCTGGCGTGATGGCTTTGCACATACATGGTGGACATGGCGATTTTAACATTTACCTCTCCCATTCCTTTTGGGGCTAGCCTGAAGTGGGTCATGGGGTCCTTGTTGGACCAATACCTCAATAAAGAGAGCTGTAAATATTTTGCATAAAATCAAAACCATATGTGCCTCAGTGGTGTAAAGGTTAGCATCGCTGACTATGAATCCATTGGCCCTGAGATTGAGACCCAGTGATGACAGGTGTCACACAAAACCCAGCTGTTCATTATTCCACACAATAAAGAAATTGGTTGGTAGATAAATGGGTACCCTGGGTAGCCTAGTGGTTAAGACACGTTAAACTGTAGGTCTAAAGTGGAGTGACAAGCTTGACTTTCATCAGAATGAACAATTAGGGTGGAAGCAAAACCATGGTTATGTTTGAGGTTTTTGTGACAATACCAAGCAGTTGATGTGCAATTGGCACAAGCATATTATTGGTTAGTTCATACAGCAGTGCTATCTGGTGTACAATCTGTGTGTGTGTGTGTGTGTGTGTATAGCATAATTGTAGAGCTAGCTTATGTATTCTCTCCTTTCCTGTAAAATTTCTTTGTCTATTTCTCCAGGGTGAAGGTATTTTTTCAACTTTTTTCTGTACCCACCTCTGGTGGGGAGGGTAAGGAGAGAGCTTATGCTTTTCTGTCCATTTTTCTACTACTAGTTTCTGAAAAGAAACCTCTCAAACCCTTTCATGCCCATGGTTGTACATTTAACCATACAATTTTATGAGACTTTAGTCCTTATGAAGAAAAACATAGGTATAAAATTGTTTTAATCTTAAACATAATTCAGGCATGAAAGGGTTAATTTGGAAATCAGGCAATTCTACCTGTATGGTATACTATAAACAGCATTACCCACTCTAACAGCAGCATTCACACCTCACATGCTGCTATTTGTTGCAGCCAAAATAATATCCCAACATATACACAACAAGCTAACATTCTAGTTAATCACTACGCAAAGATAAGTCACTTAAACAGAAACAACAACCAGAAAAATGCAGACAGACAAACAGCCAGACTCAACACAACCATTACACTCTTCAATACAGAACAGACCACCAAGATCATCAAAAACATTAAGAATTTGAAGGCTACTAGCCTACTGGACCAGACAACATATCTAACATACACCTTAAACACTTGGGCCCACAGGGAATACTAGCTCTCACAAACATCAGCACGTATTCATACCAACACTGTATTATTCCTGACATATGGAAACAAGGTAAAATTATTAATCTACTCAAACCAAACAAAAATCCAACAGAACCAGCTTCCTATAGACCCATTACTTTACTATGCACACCTTCCAAAGTAACAAAGACTAATCTTACAAATCACCAACCCACACATACCACTATCGCCTACTGAACATGGATTCAGACCTCACCACTCAACCACGACATTACTCACTAACCTCACACAGCCATGACTCCAGATTTGAAAAAATTTACTGGAGCACAGCTCTGAATTTACTTTTTTTTCCCTTACACCACTAGATAGGTTAATGATAGTAAACTCTTGAATTGACGACATACCAATTACAAATTGTTTTAGCTAAACATAATAATACAATAATGTACAGTTTATAACTCACCTTAAGTTATTTATTCATTGCAGCAGCAACAGTGGACGATGTTAGACCTTGCATGTAGGCATTTGTTGTGAATTTACCGCCATGTATGCTTGGCCACTGATCAATGGCTTTCTGTGTGATCATTACAGCAGATCTAGTGCCTGGAGCTGGACCCTCCTTCACAATTCTGCACAGCTTAGTCAAATGAGATGGCTTAATGGATCCTTTGTGTTCAACAATGTAACCAAGAATGGAGAATGTCCCTTCAGCTGGTGCTTCACTCCAGGCAGTTGATCCATCTTTATCAAAATGCTTTAATCTCTCTGTGATTCCTTTCCACAGCTGTTCTATATATTCTGTCAGCCAATTTATCACTGAGTCTTTTGTAAAACTACTTTCAGATCTGGTTCTGGATGGTCTAGCAACTTCAGCAACTTGGTAGTAATCAGAATGTTTCTTGATGTATTTGTAAACTTCATTTAGGATGTAATCCTCAGCTGTTAGTTCCTTTTGCTGCCCTGTGGTATCGTGCTTAAATTCAGAAACTACATCATTTGCATTTCCTCCATTAGCTAATTTGGAAATTGTTTCCATCACTCTTAACATAACAGTTTTCCCTCCTTCTTTATAAAATATATTTTCTACAAATTCTGCACTAACTGTGGTTTTTTGAGCTACTTGCAACATAATCTTTGTTACATAGGAAATCAATACATAGAACTTGGCACTAATTTCTTTCTCTTGTGGATGATCAAAAAACACAATTTTCCACAAATCTGTCAAATTGATCAAATTCGTAATTAACCATGCGAGTATCAGATTTGAGTTTTGGTCTCTTAAAACCAATGATATTGTCAAGAACCATATTGATATAGTCAAGGCCTGATCTCAGATTTGAAGAGTGATTCTGAATAAAGTCTAAAAGCTCACTTAGTTTACAAATTTTCTTCAATGCATCAACGTGGGCTCTGTTCACAAGATGCATTAAATCCCATCGAAATTTGAAATTTTCTCCAAACAACTTTTTCATTTCGTTTTTAAATGGCTCGTTGTCCTTACAAAAAGCCCCATCTCCAACCATTCCAGATACCTTGGATTTAATTGCTTCTTCAGATAGTTTCAAGTGATTAGGAGACTTCAACACATCAAAAATTTCATTGGCCAAATAAACTCCTGATTTGCTGCGTACTAAATTTATCCCAGCAAGTTTTACAGTCTTATCTTCTTCACTCATAACTAATACAACTAGCATGCTTAATCCCAAAATTGTTCCAATGTCAGCTGTTATTGTTACTGAAGTTTGTTCTAAGAACCACTTTACAGTTTGTTCTTTAAGTTGATTATCTAATAGCTCACAAATTGTCTCGCACGCATGTGTGCTATGATTCAAATTTCCAACCTCACAACCTGACCTATGTAATACAGCTAGAAGTACTGGATATAGAGCCCATGCAGTGTTTGTTTTCATTATGTAGTATAAGATGTTGCCACATAAGTCTTCTATGCGTTTAGTAGTGTTCCGAGAAGATGTTTTCATCACTTCATAAACAGCAGCTCTTTGATGATGCTGAAGTTTAATTAAATGTCTCTTCAGGTGGGTTTTCAGATTTCTAAACCATCTCTCTTGATTTTCTCCTTGTTTGCATACATAGGTTAAATCTTTAACATTGAAGTAACCTTTTATGTTAGAATGTTTGTCTGAAGCACATGCTTTGGGGTCTGAACGCTATGCAATATAATGTAAACATTTTATCATCAGAAGCATCATCAATATCTTCTTGATTATCATCATCATCATCCTCAACAGCTATATCTACATCAGGCATATTAGTGTCACTATTTGCAATGTTTTCCATTATATCACTTGGTACTGAAAATGAATCATCAGCATGCCCTAGATCCTTCTTTTCCACCAATTTGAATGTAGATTTGATCAAATCATTGTTCAGGATTTCTTGTATTGATCTACACTTGCTTAAATGGGCTATGGGAAATGTCAAATTTGTTGCTTTTTGCTTTATTAGATTTGGATGCAACACTTGAACTTGAAGGCATATTTTGACTCTTCTCTTTATTAACCACAACAGCTTGGTGAGTTTCTTTTGTTAGGCGCAAAATTGCATTCAATGTCTTCTGGATTTGGGAATTTTCAAATTCCTCTAAAGCAGTTTGTTAGTCCTGATGTGCAGATTCCTCACTTACCTTGTTGTTCTTAGGTGGAGGAAAGCACTTCTCAGTCTGTGAAACATCTAGTGAAAAAAGTTTCATTTCTAGATTAGCAGTTGATGAAGTGGTTCATTGTTCTGAGGTCTAGCACTAGCACATTTTTGAACAAACTAAATGACTGCTTGCCGTATCTCTTTGCTGCACTTCATCCTGGTATTTCTTTACTGCAATATCTAAGCTGTGGGCCCAAACTCTGGGACCTCTTGTATTGTAACAAATATTTTTTTTGGAATTAAATGTTCCTCCCAGTTTTGCTTCTTTGAATATTTGTTCTTGCATTGACCACAAAATAACCCCTTTTAACACCCTCATCTTTTCTCTCTAACTTCATCAATATTAGGATCCATTATTGATATTGACTACCTGAAAAATACAAAATAAGTAAAAGTTAGTAATATAGTATGGTAAAAGTGAGTAAAAGTAAGTAAATATAGTACAATGAAAGTAAGTAAAAGTAAGTGCTTTAAACTGTAAAAGTAAGGAAGAGTAAGTAAAAGTAGGTTATTAAAGTAAGTAAAAGTAAGTTTAAACTTAACTAAACTTTTCAATTCTAGAGTCATGGTGGATTTACTTAAAAACCGCACAATAATTATCTGGCCAATTTATCAAACCTGGCCGAGATCAATGGAACATAGTCCATCCTGATAATTTTATATTAAAAAATATACGTTTTAATAAATTTTAATTATCAAAACATTGAAGCTTAACAAAAAATAAAAATAATTGTTAAATATGGAATTACCAACTAAACTTAAAATAACTAAATTTGTAATTTAAAAAAATTGGTTTGTACAAGAA
Source organism: Bathynomus jamesi (assembly GCA_023014485.1). Lineage (NCBI taxonomy): Eukaryota > Metazoa > Arthropoda > Malacostraca > Isopoda > Cirolanidae > Bathynomus > Bathynomus jamesi. Next base: position 144,778 of record JAJOZX010000544.1, on the reverse strand, counting down.
TGTATATAGCCAAAAAATTGCATAACGTCTAGCGGATGAACAAAACCCAAACCCAAATTTTACCTTTTCTCATGGTCAAATTTACTGAAGCAATGCTCCCAAGATCCAGGAATCTGGAGTCATGCACACAGCCACATCATGGATGGCATCAACTCCAGACAACCAGCTCAACATACACTATTAGCAACAATAGACATTAATTAGTAAAGCATTTGATGCTATCCCACGCTTCCCTCTCAAACAAAATACTCAACACAAACATGCACAATAACCACAAAGGTGGCTGAGCAACTATCTTTCAGGAAGATTACTCACATGTCACATTTAATGGCAAGTTATCCAAAAACAAGCTTTTTCTAAACAGGGTCCCTTAAGGCTCTGTTTTTACCTCACACACTTCAACTTGTACATGCATGACATTCCAACACCCATAGATAACAAGCTTACCTTATCATATGCAGATGACATGACTAACATCTACCCACAACAACATCAACACTGCTACAAACATAGATAAAACAGTATATATAAAGACTGGCCCCCACACATAACTCAAAGTAGCACCCACAAATCAACCATCACCTTGCTAACAAGCAAGAACACCAGATAACTCCACAGCTTAAACTAAGCAACACCAACATTCCACACACTCAGATGACCAAAAATACTTGGGGTCATATGCAACACATTATTATCTTTTGCAAACCACATTCGGGACATTAAAAACAAATGTACGTCAAGACTTAACAGGCACAAACTTTGGACACCAGCAGGAAACAACACTCATATACAAACTATATTCACTCAGTTATGGACTATGCTAGTCCATGCTGGGCACCCATTATCTCAAACACATAAACACCTTACAGACAATACAAAACAACGCACTTTGTATCATTACAGGATGCACTCAAACACCACCAATAGAACACCTGCACACAGAAACAAAAATACTGAAAGTTAGGGAACATTTAGACATGAGGGGAACACAATTCATAGCAACAGTGACAACTAACCCACAATACCCTTGCCACTACATGTGCAGTAGGGTGCATCAAATTTCCCATGATTTTTCAAAAGTTTTATTTCAATCTGTCCCTATGATTACTGTGTTCCAATGCCTGAAATAGCACATATGGCCAAATTTCAAAGATTTATGTGGTCATCTAGGGGGTCCACATCATTGATGCAATATTTAGTATTGGAGTTAAATTGACCAAAAAATTAAACATTTTATATCCCGGTTTCCGTGTTTGCAAAAGTATCAGAACCAGTAAAAATGTATTAAATAATCAAAACAGGGATTAGAACTTAGCTTCACCCCACGCTCAGCACAATCATTTACGACGTTAACTGCCGAGATGTGTTCTCTGGATGTTTGAAAGGAAGCTAATTCTGGCCAATTTTCGATATTATGAGTCAGGAAAGAACTGTCAAGTTCCAGAACAGAGAAAATGTACCATGAATCTTTGTTGATTAAGTCGCCAAGCTTTGTCGTGCTGGAAATGGAGTTTGGAATTTGGGTTTCCCAAATCCCGTACCAAATCGATGTTGTGGTAAAGATGCCTGATCTTGTGCTGGCTTTACTGCTATAAGTCTCTCAGCCAGATAGCGGCGTTCAGCTTCAGGGACTGCATCATTAAAGAGCGCAAGAGGTACCATCTCAGCAGTCAGGTACCATAGGTGATGCTTGAGAGCTTTTATCGCACTAGATGATATGCTGGGGCTGAGTTTTTCATATCTGAGGATGTCTTGGTAAAGACAGGTCATTCCATGGAGCCTCGACCGCGCTTGAACAGGTGATCCACCACCAGCTGTACAGCAAGCAAACAAAGTTGACAAACTCGCACAGTTTGGGTTGTTGTGCTTCCGTGGTAATGGTTCCAGAGGGAAGAGAGCTGGTCTGCTCCTCCAGCAGCACCATCTTAATGGAGTAGAGAAACTTGGCCATCCACCTAGCCTTGTGTACAGCACCAGGACGTCGAAATGAAAACTCTCTTCTTGTCCCATCCAAGTAGAGCAAACAAAGATCAGAAAATTCTTTGTAGTCATCACATTGATGCTTCACAACAGACTGCGCGCATGAAATCGCTCTGGCCCTATAGTCATGGATTATGGTTTGTACATCATCTGAATAAGAGGTACCATCCAAAAAATTAAGTGCCTGATTATTGTTGTGTTGAACTGTGTCTAAATGCTTTCGGAACTGACAGAATATGGTAACTTCTAGTGACATTCGTGGTTCTATTTTCAGATCATTGAAGACTTGTGTAAGGATTACCTCGCCAACGTGATGCCAGCAAGCTGACCACAGTAAAGCTCGACCTATGTCCTGGTGCAGGCTAACACATGCAGCACTCACATGACCAGTGTTACTAGCTGTTGTGTCAAAAGTCATGTTCACTACTGAGTCAACACAATTCCATGATCGGAGAAGCTCCATGGTGAGATTAGCAATGCTTGACCAGCTGGCTGATCTGTATTTGGCTTGTAGGAAGGCACACCAAGAAGTTTGATGTCATAGGAATTGCCAACTGCTACGGTGAGCCTCTCTTCAGCTTTAGTTTGGTATGACAGAGTTGACATCAGTTTAGAATCCCAGTGAAGAGACAGGAACTGTGGTGGAACCCAGGACTCTTTGACCGATGATGCAAGCTCTTCACCAACCTTACGTCTTGCTCTGTCGGATAGAATATGAGTGTGAAACATTTTTTGTCACCTCCTAATTCCTTAATGATGGCTTTGGTAAATGCTGCCTGTTGGGCCAGTGTGATCTTCGTGCGTGTAGACAGGGAAACCATCCTATGGGATTTGAGTATGTCATGACTTATAAAAGCAGTTGTTCCTGAACGAGTTGCTTGGCGAGATTTTTTGTGTTTTTGGTTTGTAATCCTCTATATCACCCTCTTCATCCTCAACATCACTGTTGCTTTCCTCACTGTTCTCAATCTGAACTTTGCTTGTAGATGCTTGGGCTTTATGAGCTTTAAGCTGTTGTTCTGCTTGCATCATTTCCTTTTCCTGCTTTCTTTGGTCTTTTGATGCGAGCTTCTTGTCATGGCTTCCAAACGATGCGACTCTGCCTGATTTCATTGACCGCAAGAACTCCAGATCTTCAGGATCTTTTATGAGTTGCTCAGCATTCCTTGGCCAAAACTGTAATGTTTCTTGTAACTCCTTTTCGATCCCCTTAAGCTTCGCAACTGCACCAGGCGAAGAACGCCAATCCACTGGAAGTTCCCTAAGTTTTGCATTTTTTGCAGATAGTGCTATAATTTTTTCAACAGCTTTCCTCTCGGTAATCATGGCAATGTTGCCTTTCTGATAAAATGGAATAACTTTTTGCAAGACAAATTTAGCATTGTTCCATTTTGTACGGTTAAACGGTAGACCTTCTTGCTGATGAAACATGTAGCATCGCAACACTTGCTCACATGTTGGCAGCCTAGATCCTGTTATCTCTGCATCTGCATCGCTGATTCCAGCACCAAGACCATAAATGGCAGCAGTTTGACGAGTTTTAACAGCATATTTATCATTTGTGCTACCTGAACTGGCCATAATGCACGACAGGTGTAAAGAGAACACAAAATTTATTAACGTAAACACTTGCACATAAACATTTAACATAAACACACAAAAATCACATTTATCATAAACACTTGCATATCAGATTATACATTGCAGTTCCTTTTAGAATATTCTATAACTTTCCACCACTTCCTAGCACTTTCTAGAGGTTTCTATCACTTTCTAGAGGTACTATCACTTTATAGAAGTTTCTATCACTTTTTAGAAGTGTATATATGACCTTTAGAAATATCACTTACATGTTCTTGGGCTGATTTTTGTAGTGAACAAAATCTTTAAACTTCTACTATTTGGATCTCAAATCACAGAATGACTTTGGGGTTGGTGTGCATATAGGAAGTCTGTGTGGACCCCATAAATGGCATTCAAATCCAAAAATAATTCACATAGTAGGTTTTCTTAACCATTGGAACATTTCTAACTTAGGGACAAAGTGAAACTTTGTCATTGGTGATTTTGATGCACCCTAATGTGCAGTCATGCACCAACACCTCGCACCATTAAGGTAACACCAGAGACACATTATAACCAAATACTCTATTTCATACCATGCCCCACAGACATCATACAGTACAGAAAACACACACATACACACGTAACCCACAAAGCACTGACACAACTCAGTCTGAATGTGGTCCTAGCTGCGAAGCTGCCACCCATTGACAGGTCAAAGACCAGCCTGAGCAGATCGGATTGAGTTATCTTAGCATGATTCCAATGTGGACATCACCCCAACTTCGACATATAAACACAGACTAGACAACTCCACAGATGACACCTGCCACCTGTGCCAGGACATACCACAAACAATTGAACATATTAAGACAGACTGTACCACTCTAGCACAACATAGAACATAACACAATATCACTAGTGTGCTGAACCTCTGGTCCACTCTGGAGAGGGTGATTGGTTACCTGCGTGCCGCCAGCTTGCTCGATCAGGGTGGGCTGATTGGCTAACTAACAACTATTTACCTTGATGGTTTTATACCCATATAGAGATGTAATTTTAGAAAAAAAAAAATTTGCCTGGAAGCAATTTCTAAAAAGCACCAAAAAATTGCTAATTGAGAATATTCTGATTTTCTTTGGATATTTTATTATTTTTGGTGAAAGTAATAAAAGAAAGTCATTACTGATTAGTAATTTTTTATGGTTTAGAAAATTTGTTTTTAGGCACTTTTTTTCAAAACTGTATCTGGTACACTATAAAGTTAAAAAATAAATTCAGAATGCAAAGCATTTAATGTGACAAACTAGATAATTATGTGTATTTTATGATGCTTCACTGCATCAACATTCACTGTTCAGAGCCACTTAAATGATATGAGAATAAGAATTTGCAAAGAAAATAACTTGGCAAACCTCTACTATCCAGTTTTCAGACAGCTTGGTAATATGTTAAGTTAGGTTAGGTTGATTAGGGCCCTAAGCAGGGTTGTGGAGTCGGAGTCGGAGTCAAATTTTTACAATGTGTGGAGTCGGAGTCGGAAAATTTTGGACCGACTCCACAACCCTGGTTATAGCCACTAGGTTAAGAAGGGTTATTCAATTTTAAGTAGGACTACTACTGGTTAGACCTTAATTATGTTTAAGAGAATCTTTTTCATTTATATATATATATATATATATATTATTGGAAAAAATAAAAATCCCTTAATATGATAATATCTACAAGTCAATATCCTTCTTAATATTTGAATGTTCCCTTATCCTAGAAAGTAACCTGACGATTCATGTGGTGGTGATGAAATGTCTTATTATTATGATAATTATAGAGTGAAACACTAGAGGAGTCGGAGTCGTATATTTAAAATGTGAGGAGTCGGAGTCGGATTTTTAGATTTTTTACAATGTGTGGAGTCGGAGTCGGAGTCGAATTTTTACAATGTGTGGAGTCGGAGTCGGAAAATTTTGGACCGACTCCACAACCCTGGCCCTAAGGACTGTTTGTGAATACTGTCTGGATAGTAAAGTTTTACCAATAATTTAAAAAAATAAAAGCACTTAAAACTAGAAGGTTGCTAAATACAAAGAGGTTTAGCTATGCCTTACTGGACATCTCTAGTATTGTATTCTTCTTCACTGTAATCCAATGGAAGTCCTGCTTTTACATTTTCCCCCTGAAATAATTAATGACATCATGAGATGTTGTAAGAGAAATAACCTGCAAATGACAAAGGCTGAGACAAACTTCTGAACAAAAACAACTTACTCTTGATTGCATTACAGTGACAAGGAGGAGGAGATGAGACATCAACAAGAGAAATCTTGATGGTATAAGAGCAGTTATTTTCATTTCTTTGACATTATATTAAAGTTACCTATTGAGACTTAAATAAAAATTAGTTCTTAAAGTACGGTAAGTTTAATTAAAAAAAGCTGTTTGGTTGTATCTGGATGATATTAACTAAGGCATTGGATCTAGCATGCCATCATTCTGTTCAATCTTTAACTATTTAAAAACATTTAAGTAATAATGTTATGCTGAAATATTAAAATTCCAAAGTCATATGTCCAGCACCAGTAGGTCTTGCAGTTCCTTTTTGCCATGGCAAAGTAGGTTACAGGACTGGCTTGATGATTATTGTACTTACTGTTTAATCATAATTAGGGGAATAAGTTCCAAATTAAAAACCCCCAAATTTTGCAGTGTACCTAAATGCCCTAATTTCTCATCCCCACACCTTGAAGTCAATAGAAGATATATTTTAATATATCATATATTTCTTTCCAAGTTAACCATTAAAATGGAATTGTATTCTCACAGTATGATTCAAGTGCTATCTTTATGTTACATTTCATTTGGAAAACATGAAGCCACTTGGGACTATTGAGGTAATCCAAGTCATGAGCTACATTTTTTAATAACAAAATCTTGCAAACTCAAGTCACTTAATTAATATACAACTATTTTACCTGAAGCAAGAATATACACTACATATAATCTACAAACTATCTCTCTCACTCAGGAGTAGATTGAGGTTGTAAAATTTCTAAATTTGCAGATGATACAAAAGTAGTTGCCCCAGTCACAAATATAGAAAACTTGGTACTTACGTATTAACAGGGGGCCACCACATATTGATGATTAGTTAGGTTAAGTTGTAATATTTTTGTTAGTTGAAAATTTCTAATACATCATATTTTTTAGATAGCAATATTTTTTTTAATATTTTTTTTAGACAATTTTCTGAAAAAAATTAATTTATAATTTAATTGATAATTTACTCAGACTCATGGCCATCATACATATCGGAACATCTAGTACATGTATTAATCATTGTAAATATTAAAAAAATATGATATCAGAAATTTTCAACTAACGAAAATATTACAACTTAACCTAACCAATCATCAATATGTGGTGGGCCCCCATTAATACGTAAGTACCAAAAATTCTTATAAACTGCTAAAAGATCTTCATAGATTAGGTAGTTGCTTGGGTAGTAAATGGCAGATGGAATTCAATGTTCAAAAATGCAGTCATCCATTTTAGTAAAAATAGTGAAAACTTTAGTTATGAGATGCAAGGGAACTGGTTAGAGAATGTTAGGAGAGGAAAGGAATCTTGGCATTATAGTTTGTAGTGATTAAAATTTTCTAAGCAGTGCTTAGAGGCTAGAAATAAAGCAAATAAAATGTTAGGTATTATTAAGAGGAATGTTAGTTATAAGAGTAAGGAAGTCATCTGTAAATTATATAATTCTTATGTTAGGCCTCACTTAGAATACTGGCATCCAAACTTGGTCCCCTCACCTTAGACGTGATATTGAAATGCTTGAAAGTGTGCAACATAGGGCAACCAAGCTTATCCCTAACCTAATAAGATTGGAATACAGGGATAGATTAAAGGTATTGGGTGTTTAGTTTTGAGAGATGTTGTATGAGGGGAGATATGATACAGAATTACAAATGTTCAAAAATTTTTTAGGTTTGGACAGTTTAGATGTACATAACTTTTTCTCACCAGAGGCTGATGGGTTAACTCATGGGCATAAGAAAATTAGAAAACAGACTTGTAGACTTGGTCTGTGAAAATACTTTTTCAGTCATATAGTAGTACATGTTTGGAATGACTTGCCATATGTGGTAAACAGTAGCTTGTTAGTTAATTTTAAGAAAAATTTACACACTTTCATGAGTGAGAGAGATAGTTTGTAGATTGTATATAGTGTGTGTTCTTGGCTTGAGTTATGTAGGTTGCTTTGGTTGTGGTGGATGGTTGCATGTGGTTAGCTGACTTGAGATTGATATTTTGCAGGATTCTGTTATTAAAATGTAGCTCATGACTTGGATTACCTCGACAGGCCCCAGTGGCTTCATTTTCCAAATGTAATGTAGTATATGCTTAATCTGAAGAGTAAATATTAAATTTCAGGGATACCAATTTTTTTTATCCTGATTGGTTGAAAGTTGGTGATGTTGGAAATAACTAACCAATTAAGAATGACCACCTAACTTAGAGTAACCTAAGTGAATTGTACCATAAGAGTCATCCAGATTGGCCTGAAGTATGAAATGGGTGAGTCACTGAAATCTGGTGTCCCTAGAACTTAATATATATTAGCCATTTGAAGGCTATTACTGTAATTAAATGTTTTGTAGCAAACATGAGTGGGATTGTTTGGAAGCAACAACAAATAAGTTTAAATTCTTCAGTTTCAGGGTTTGTGTAAACCAGATTTACTGTTAAACTGGCTGCTGCAAAGTATTTAAATACTGCAATAGGCTTCAAATTAAGTATGTGATGGTTGCTTGCTCAATTAAACTGAGGCTGACTTCAGCCTTCAGTTCTTTCACTAAACAGAACACCTTCATTAACTATAATTTCACAACTAGGCTAATGTGTTACTACTTAGAATTGTCTAGTCCTTGACCTAATTTCTGACACCAAACGTTTATCCCTGTCATAGTTACTCTTACTATGCCAGCCAGTATGAAAAGTTTGGTAGATGTGATACTTGGAATCTAAAATAAAGAATGAAGCACTTTAAAATCTTATAGAAAACAGGATAAAATGATGTAAATAGTAGATACTCCATCTAATCTAAAAAGAGATCCCAGATCTGAACTAATATTTTAGCTTGAAAAGTGATACACTAGATGAGGTAAATTTTGACATCGTGGTATCCTAAAAATATTTTAACTGCAATAGATATTTTTCAAGGAAAAAAAAAGTTTTAGATATAGGCCTATGCTTTTATTAATGGAAATGAAAATGAAGGCTTTACTTTTACTGCAACAAAAAAAATGGAAATAATAACAGTAGATGCAACAAAAAAAATGGAAATAATAACAGTAGGTGCAACAAAAAAATGGAAATTATAACAGTAGTAGTAAGAAAGTAGAATAGTAAAAATATTTTAAGACAAAGTTGTAATAAAATCCTACAAAAATTACCATTTTGTATAAATATGACTTCTAAATAACATAAATCTAAAAATAAGTACCAGTATATATCATGGTCAAAAGCACTTTTAAACTCTTCAGTTATCCAATTTACTTTTGAGTTACTAAGTATAAAATGAAAATCACCACTGCAAGAACAAAATAAGTTAATATCAAACCAAGTAGCCTGTCTGATAAAAGGTTAAGACAATGAATTACCCTCATTAAATAAATGCTTTTACAATGTTAGCCCATTAAATAAATTTTAATGTAAAACTAGACATCCTCAAATAACATTTCAACCATGCTTGCTTTGGCACATTGTCCTTCTTCCAATCTCTGAGAAGTTCCAAATTTCATGAGTGTTGGAACACTCTTCAATCTTGTTCTTGAATCTTTCCTGAAAGGATTATTGGCATCTTTCCAAAATGATCGAGGTCCTACACCAACATAGAGGAAATTGCTATCTGCAGGTGCTATTTTATCAACAGCCACATTAACAACGGGTGATGCTACAACACAATCTGGGCACCAACTATGTCCAGTAGCTGGGTCCTTTGAGCCAGAGAAAAGCACAAAAGTTGGCTTTCCAGAATTTTTCAGTTTTTCAATTTTCACAACAAAATCTTCAAATCCTTCAACTTGAAATTTATTAACCATTTTTATTAGGTTCCAAATATCTATTTACTTTGATGGTTTGGAGTAAATGATGAACTAATTCTTTATGCCTTATTTGAAACTCATCAGACCTCTTTGTTTTTGTAGTAATGGAACCTAACTTATATTACTGGTATATCTAGTCAATTAGGATCTGAAATTAAAAAGTAGCTAAGTTTAATATTGGCCAACAGTTTTATAAATTTTTGTTATATCTACACTGGAAAAAGTTACTGTAAGCCAAGATTTGTACATATACTGGTCAATAAGAAAAGAACAGTGAAGTGACTCCAAAACTGCAATAAAGTGACTGGAATTTTTATAGGAAAAAAGAAAAGCTTACTTCACTAGCTTAAACTAAAACTAATATTTTAACTTGAAAAGTGATGCACTGGGACTTGTAAATTTCTGCCAATGTGAAGATGATTGGTGAGGGCTTATAATGAAGGAGCAGCAGCCAGAAAGGTTATACTACACCTCTCCAGGTCTTAAATCATTGAAAAATTGGAACAAGGTTGTGATGGTGACAAGAGAAAGGGTGAGGGTCTTACTATAAAAAGGAAAGAAGTGATTGAGACAGCAGCGCAATATTGGCAGACTTGGCTTCACTAGTGTCGGAATTGTAGAAACCACAACCCAAAATCGAACGTGAATGAAATCAATAGTTGCAAGCTCAGTAATTATTCATTTTACCCCTGCTGGTTGATTTTGATATGATAGTCTGTGAGCCAGACCCCAAATTTTGGCCAATTGGTACCACTAAGGCAAACCAGAGGAAACAATGCTTTCTGGAAAGCTTATAATTTGTAGTTTCTAAATATGCTTGCTGGACATCTGCATCTGGTAGTGTTTTAGTATAAATCTTCATCAAACATAGGCACCCAATATTGAAATGAATTGAATAACCCTTATTAAAATAAATACATTTGTTTTATTAGGCTTATTAACAAAATATATTCACAAATTAAAATATTTTAGCAAACAAAAAAAGTAAATAAATAATAAATAAATAACAAAACTTAAATTTTTGCAAACAATATTTCAACATCTATGAATATCTACAAAAAATGGACTCAATGGTGACTGTTCTCCACACTAAAACCAATGTGCAATTAACATGGCAGAGGAAGAAAACAGAAACCCATGTATAAAATGTGCATTAGACTGCAACCTACATGCATTAAGATGTGATGAATGCAGACTATGGATACACTACAGTTGTAGTGAACTACCTATTTATTTCCTACTCATCCTTCAAAATTCAAAAAGAAAATTCTCATGCTTTAGATGTGCTCGTCAAATTTGCGATGACTATGATAGGCAATTTGAAGAGCTTGAAGTAGAACTGGCAGGTGAGTTACAGGAGGAAATTATCATTGCCAATGCAGAGCTTGCTGAAAAAGTGAGAAACCCTCAGAATGAGACCCTAGAGAGGGAAACTGCAAGCAAAAAGGGCACCAAAAGAGAGAAAACAAGAACAGGAAATAGACATTAAGACCTTCAACAAAGTGAACAACCCCACTGTACACAGTCACCAAAAAGCCAATTTAAGTGAAAACAAGAAGCCAGTATGCAAGTATTACAGGAGGGGCTTGTGTAAATATGGACTTAAGGGAAGAGAATGCCCATTTGCTCACCCACCACTCTACAGAAAATTTATACACGATGGGAATGGCATTTCTGGATGTAGATCCAATGCAAGATTTCCCTATCTTCATCCCCAAATTTGCCAGAGCTCATGGTGGGAAAGAAGTTTTTTTAGAGAGAACTGCAATCTGGTCCACCTGAAGGGAACAATCCGATTGCAACCACATCAAAATCAATGGAGAGAATACCAGGATAGTGAGCCTGCTATCCATCAGTACTATTTGACCCAAGGAATGCAAGAAAACCCAAGATTAAATACCATTCTTGCACCCAGATCTTATGCTGATGTAGCGGGTCTAGGTAAGCCCACTGGTAACAATAGTACAGCAAGCAACCATGAAACCCCATTGGGGTTTTACAACCTCATGAAACAAATACAAGACATTCAAAGCTCACTTGGGCTCCTCATACAAAAGCAAATGAGAACCCCAGCAGGAACCCTACAAATGCCCTACATGTGGGAGATAAAACAAATGGCTCCACAAATGTATCAATAATTTACTTAAACATCCAGGGCCTTTACCCAAACTCAAACCATACCAAAGTACCTACCTTACATAAAGAGCCTAGTGGAAAACACTACTAGCATAGTTATAGCCCTCACAGAAACACACCTGAACCCCATGATCATGAGTAGTGAAACTGTAATCAAAGGGTATACCACCCATAGATGTGACAGAGAAGACCATCTAAATGGTGGTGTCCTGATGTATATCCCTGAAAACATTCAAAGTGAACTGCTCACAACATACTCAAATGGAGCCTGTGAACTCCTAATCATCATACTCAGTATAAATAAAGAAGACATAATACTAGTGAATATAGCCTCCCCAGATAGCTCCCATCTAGAGCTCACTGAAGTTCTGGAAAAAATCAGGCAATGCCCAGCTATTGTTGACTCGACAACAGGAGACTTTTAATCTCCCAAATTGCACCTGGAACCAATATGGTGGTATGAAATCAGGGACAAAAAGGTCCAAATCAAAACACCTGAATGAGTTTATGGAAAAACTACTACGAGTACATGTCCACTGCCCGACTAGAAAAAATAATATCCTAGATTTAGTGCTGACAAATATGCAACTACAATTGACCACATTGTTATAACACCAACTATACACTCCAACCACAATGTCATGCACATATTCACAAACTTCTCTCCACAAATGTAAGCAAGACCCATGCCAAATGGACTTGCCATACTCTGATCTAAACCTGCATAAATCAGACTGGACATCAATAAATAACTGTCTGGGAGAAATAAACTGGGAAGATGAATTAGAAAACCTAGAACCAGAAGAATGCTGGAGTAGAATACAATACCTGCTATCATCAGCATTATACAAGCACACACCAAAGAAAAACGATAGTGCAAAGAAGCACCTGACAAAAGAACACAGATACAGAAGGACACTTATGAGAAAGAGAACAAAGCTAACTAAACAACTGACAAAGCAATTAAGTGATACAAGATAATAACATCCAGAATCAGATACTGATGTTAGAACTTAAAATAAAGGAGTCAACCATAAGAGAGAATATTAATAATGAACACAAAGCTATTGGCACTATAAAGGAAAATAGCAAATTATTCTTTAGCTACGCTAAATGCAAAGCAGTTATCAAAACGAGCATTGGCCCATTGCTTGCTAAAGATGGACTAACTCACATCTAATCTACAGGAAATGGCAAACATTCTACAATCTCAATATGCTCTAAGCTGGAGCACCCCTGTAAAAAATTAGTAAAGTTAGAGAGTTAGGTAGGCGGTTTGTAGGACGCTGGAAATCTATGCTAGGCCCTAAAGATGATCTAAATCAAAGCACCGGTAAGTGCCCGTGTTGTTGTTTAGAAACCTAATAACTTGGCGGGGCCGCGGGGTCACTAACCCCACGCTATAATATATATATATATACAGTGGTGGGCACGCGCAACCGCAACCGCAACTCTGCTGAAATAGTTGCGCCGCACGCGCAAGCGCAACCCTTTTCAAAAAGTTGCGCCGCAAGCGCAAGCGCAACCAAAAATGTTGCGCCGCAACTTTTTGCGGCGCAACTGCCCACCTTTGTATATATATATATATATATATATATATAGCTGAGCCCCTATATTGGATATGGAGATGATCACTAGCCAAGGAACAAATACCGGGCATCCTGATGAGCGCTAACATAGTCCCAATATATAAAGGAGGAGATCGATCCGAGGTCAAAAACTGTAGGCCAATGTCGCTTACATCTCCTCACTAAAATATTTGAAAGAATAGTTAGACAGATCTATGGCTTTTTGGAAACTCAGAAAAAATTCAATGATAAACAACATGGGTTTCGGTCAGGCAGATCATGCCTATCACAACTAATGGAACACAGCAACAACATTATTAATGCACTGAAAAGTAATGAAAACTATGATGTAATATACACAGACTTTGCCAAAGCGTTCGGCAAGTGTGACTGGAATCATAATACATAAACTGAAGTAGATGGGAATAACAGGAAAAGTAGGGAAATGGATATATAATTTCCTTAGTGAGCGGCGCAAGTCGTTACAGTACAAGGAGCATCTTCATCAGAATCAGAGTTCCTCAGCTCAGTACCACAAGGAACAGTATTAGTTCCACTATTCTTCATAATCATGCTAACTGACATAGATGAGGACGTTACCAGAGACAGCACAGTAACATCCTTTGCCGATGACACAAAGATCAGTAGAAAAATAAGAAACCCAGAGGATATAGGATCTCTACAAACAGACATGAACAGAATCTTCAAGTGGACAGAAGACAACTATCTGAAGTTTAACAGAAATTTCAGCTGTTACGGTACGGAAAAAGAGAGGACCTAAAATCCATGGAATATTATATCCCAAATGGACAGGAAATTCAGAGAAATTCTAAAGCAAAAGACTTAGGAGTTGTAATGACTGATGATGCAAAATTTGAAACACAAAATAAGATAGAAGTAAACAGAGCAAAGAGAGTAACTGGGCAGATACTGAGAACCTTTAAACGAAAGGATAGGAATATAATGATTCCTTTACTGAAAACTGATCATACCCAAATTGGAATACTGCTCGGTCCTAACATGCCCATTAAAAAAGAAGACATTAGACAACTAGAAGGGATTTAGAGAAGCTTCACAGCCAAGATCAAGGGGTGCAAAGAACTAAATTACTGGGAAAGGTTACGCGAATTAAACCTATATTCACTGGAAAGGAGGAGAGAGAGAGACACCATTATTTACACTTGGAAAGTAATGGAGAAACTAGTCCCTAATCTTACTCTGAACCCTATAACTCCACAAACAGTGGATGATAGAAAAGGAAGACTGTGTTGTGTTCCCAAATTAAAGGCTAGACAGGAAACATCCTTAACCCTGAAAGGAAATAGTTTTGTTGTGAGAGGACCAAAACTGTTTAATCAGCTACCCAAAGACCTAAGGAACACGAGTGGTGTTACAGTGGACATCTTCAAACGTAGATTAGACGCCTGGCTAAGAACAATCCCCGATGAGCCGGGCGTGGAGAGTACAAGAAACCAACTCACTACACCAGGCCACCTCGAAAGGAGGGGCGACAAGCTTGACTTTCGTGAAATAAGGAATCATCGCGAGGAACATTTGAAAGGAAGGTTGTAAGGTATATATATATGTATATATATATATATATATATATATATATATATATATATATATATATATATATATATATATATATCTGTATATATCGAATATGGTTCTAGTATTTATTCCACTAGTTACCTATAGATTGTCTATTTTAGTTCTAATCATAGTGAGATATAATTTACCAAACCACCAAACCTTATCCTAAAAGTTCATTTCACTGATAAACGCCCATCTAAAAATATTGACTCGCAGCACCCTCTCAAGCGAGCAGTACAAAATACGAACCCCATTCAAGATGTCGATAATTCAATAGACAGTATGCATTGTGTATCATAGTTTAGATGGGTTGATATCAGTCTTGAATGGCTGCTAATTTCAGCTTAGGGCTAGGATTTGTAACACACTGTGCTTCATACGGTTGTAATAACGACCAGATGAAAAGGAAATCCGGGCAATATTACTTTTCATAATTTCCTTAAAGGTAAAAATTTGTGAAAGGAAAGACTTTCTAGCGAAAGGTTCAGACCTGCGGCCCAGAAGATTTCAATTATGCAGCAAACATTTTACAGATGACCAGTATCTAAACAAATCCGGAAAAATATTAAATTCAAACGCTGTACCTTCAATTTTTCCACAGGCTACATCCATCACAGGTATGCTGATAACCCAGCTAACAATTTTACGTAAATACAACGTTGTCACAAGGTTGCATTTCAGCACTGTTACCAGGCCCGTTCCAAGATTTCCAGCCCTCAGGCAAAAAATAAAGTGCCGCCCCTTGTATAGAAGTAAATAAAAAAAACGTTATTATAATTTTATTTTTGGTAAATATGCAGCAAATAGCCCCACCTCGACTTTTGGTACGAAAGTTAGTTATTAGGGTGTGTTTTCATGTGCTTTCCTCAGAAATGCCACTCATTTGCCCGCATTTAATCGAAAGTACGAAAAAAATCGTTTGTTTTGTCGTTTTATTTTCAAGTAAACACGGGGCAAATGAGTAGCATTTCTGAATAAAGCATATGAAAACACACCCTAATAACTAAATTTCGCTACCGTTATTGCTAGCCTAACCTAACCTAAATGAAGAGATTTCGAAAAAAAAAAAATCGTTAAAATAACGAAAATATCATTACTTAACCTAACCAATCGTCAAGGGTGTACAGTTGACCTACCTGGGCATTCAGTTGACCTACCTGGGCATTCAGTTGACCTAACCGGGCATTCAGTTGACCTAACTTTGATATTAAAGGCTGAAAATATTGTTGGTCTCTTCACCTTCTCCACTTGGGCCGTGGCGCGGACACGGAATGGACAGTACAGTGGGCTGTGAGGAGTGCTGCTACAATGGCGTCGCTGTGTGCGGGGGGTCTCATATGCGCACCCTTCAATTGGACATTTCACCACGGGCATGTTGACCTGTTGAGATTCACTATTGTTTTGTATAAAGTTCCATCATAAATAAGATTCCACTTTTTGTTATTACGTTTATTGACCAATATCCATAACGCTAAACAATGATGGAACTCTGAAACATACAAACAAAACATAAACACATACATGAAAAATAAAGGCATCAACATAAAGACACTAATCAATAATAATGAATATTCTCTAGATATAATGTACCTAACCAATCATCATACTATCGAATGCTAACATAAAAAATTATGAACTCGAGGTGGGGCTATTTTGCGGTGCTAACTGTAGGTATTGCTTAAATAAGATTCCACTTTTTGTTATTACGTTTATTGACCAATATCCATAAGGCTAAACAATGATGGAACTCTGAAACATACAAACAAAACATAAACACATCCATGAAAAATAAAGGCATCAACATGAAGACACTAATCAATACTAATGAATATTCTCTATCTACCCCCGAGTCTTTGATATAGTATAGTGAAAAAAAGGGGAACAAAGACTATTATATATGTAGTAGTGTGGTACAGGGCATGGGTGTCGATGGCGAGAGGGGGTTGTTCATGTAGTATGTAGCGTGTTCGTCATATCGTAATCGCTCTGCCATGAAGGTGTCTTCCCATCGCGTCTGACGGCAGGGGCATCGGTTGGAGAAGCGGGACACCTGGACGCAGCAAGTTGCGAGGAATCTCGTTGCTGGAAGCCCTCAATGGGTGCCAGGGACGGTGTTGTTGGGCACTGCTGAGGGTGCGCAGATGGTCTGGAGGGCAGACCTCGTGGTGGGGTGTGCAGTGAAAGTGATGTGAGGCTGGTCGGTGAGGTTACTTTGCCAGCCGGTTGGTGAGCGGTAGGGGATGATCACTCGACTGCGGACGGAGAGCGTGGTTTTGGGGGTGAGGTCGCGCACTGCCCCAATCCGGGCGCAGGGCTAGAGAGGTGAAGGTGGGAGTCGTCCCCGATGGTGAGGCGGCGTCTGTGCGGTTGGACGGGCACGTATTTCCTCAGAAATTTCTGTTTCGCAGAGTCACTCTGCCTAAACCGTCAACCTTCACCACGTATTGATCGAACTGTCGCACTTCTATTACCAGGCCAGTCTTGTCTCACTTCCTTGAGTTGGGGCCTATCTGGTTCTAGATTCTGACCCTGTCTCCGACCACGAGTGGGGGTGACCGTCTGGTGTGCTCGCACCAGTATTCAGTGGCTCTCATGTGCCTGTTCCGCAAGGTATCCTCCCTCGCCGCCAACGTCCCGAGTCAGGTATCGTGTGGCTTGTACCTGCCGGGCACGATCGGGATGAAATCTTTGATCGGACGACCGAACACACACATAGCGGGAGACAGCTTGGTATCTTTGTCAGGCGTGTTGCGGGATTGTAGCATGACTCGCTGAAAAGCGTCTGCATCGAGCTCACCGTTCGGTCCTGTGTTGTCTGTGATCAGTCGTTTCGCTGTTTTCACGCCAACTTCGGCTCTGCAGTTTGAATGTGGAAAAGCTACCGGAGTCAGACGGTGGTGTACGCCCCAGTTCCCCAGGAAGTGACGAGTAGCCGTGGATGTGAACTCAGGGCCTCCGTCAGATGACAGTTCGTCGCAGATGCCATAAGTCACGAACACCCTACGCAGGCTGTTGATGAGGCCTCTGGCGCCATCCGTGGTCCTCTCCACAACCGGCCAGTTTGAGTACCTGTCGACGATCAGCAGGTACTTGGTACCTTTATAGTGGAAATAATCGGCACAGATGAACTGGAAAGGGTAGACGGGGGACAACGGAGGAATTGGAGGTGCACTGGGCTGCGAAAGTGCCATACGGTTGCAATGGTTGCAACTGTTCCTAAGGGTAGTGATAGCAGGAGTGATGCCGGGCCAGAACACGGACACCTCAGCCCTCGCGACCATCGACGATACGCCCTGGTGGGCTGCGTGGAACGCGTTCAGTACATCCTGCCAGAGAGAGGGAGGGATCACAACACGGCTTTTGAATATGACGACGCCGTCCACCGTGTACAGGTCCTCTCAGAATTGGTAATATTCTCTGAGTGGTGATGGGAGCTCGTGACGGAAGTCAGGCATGCCTGACTCGATTATCGAGACGAGCTCTGTCATGTGTTGGTCACTGCTCGTCGCCAATCTTACCCGGTCCCAGGTAACGGACTACAGCGTGTTCAGAGCTGATATCGCGGAGGCCATAATCTCGTCGTCGAGGGCTTCGTCGTTGTACGCAGCCGTTCCCTCTGTGCGTATGCCAGCTAAGAATGAGTGGCGCAGAGCAGCTGCCAACGGCAGGTCATCATCAGCAACAGCGTTTTGGCTTCTAGCGGAGATGTCGTCTGCAAGGAGCATCTTTTCAGGTTGGGGGACGTAGCGTCAGCAGCGCGATGCCTCGTACTAGGTACATGGATCATGCGAAATCTGTAGCGGAGAGTCTTCTCCTTCAGATTTCTCAGTCGAGCATTCGATAAGTCTTCCAGCGACCTGTCGCCAAACACCTTCAGCAGTGGTTTGTGGTCAACCGCGATGATGAGGTCATCGCAGCCGAGGACGAAGTACCTGGCCTTGTCCAGTGCGTCAGCGGCTGCCAGAGCCTCCCCCTCGATCGGCGCGTAGCGTGACTCGGCGGGGTGGGTGAAGCGACTGCCAACGAGGGTGACCATCCAACCAGTGCGGCAGCAAAAGGGTTCAGCACCAGAACATTCACAGTGCTTCTGGGATAGCCAGAATCCGATCCCTGACTTCGACCAATCGGTCGCAAGACAGGTCGGCTTTGTTTTGTCAAATATACTTACACCCTCCTCGATCTCACTGATGATCACCACCTTCGACTCTTCAAACATATTGTTGAGTTGATCATCCCATCGGAAGGGCGTGCCGGGCTTCAAGAGTTGGCGAAAAGGTATCATTCTCTTTGCCATAGCGAAAGCATACGCCACCTGGTTAATTAGCCCAAACCATAAGCGAATGTCGGTTATGTTCTTTGGTGTAGGAAAGTCACGGATGACCTGCAGATACTTCTCGCAGGGTCGTACTTTGTCGAGTGTGATTTCGAAGCCAGCAAACTCCACAGTGTCTTGTCCAAATCAGCTAGAGGGTCCACCATAAGTTTCAATGGAGGGCCCTCCATCATTGGCAACGGCTGATGCGCACACGTATTAAATGTGCTTGACTTGTAGTATTCGAACAAGTACTACCGCAGTCTGTTGCGGTTCTTCTCAGTCGCCAGAAACGGTAGTTGTGATGGTGGCCGGGGCGGTGTTTGACGTATCAGGCAGTCGCATGGGCTGGTCTGACCGCTCTCGCTGCTGATAGCACTATCTCTCACCGGCACCTCATCGCTCGCGGTGTCGGCTCCCAAGTTTGCCTCGAGTCGATGCGAAGACGTCTCACTGATCATCGGGAAGTTGTCGGTGATCATGCCGAGCGCGATGCATGCCTCCTTGCTGAGGAACAGCTTGTCGGAGTTGTCCGTGACATAGGTGAGTTGACGAGTTGTTACCACTTGACCGGTTTTGTCCTTTCCAGAGAGTCGTAGGATGACGGCGCCGAGTATTTTGATGCATCCGTTGTTGGCGGCGTGCATTTTCATCGTGACGGGGATAAGGTCGGCTTGTTTGAGGCCTATGCGGTGGATGACTTTGATGCCTGCCAGACAGCTCTGGCAGCCGGTGTCAGCCATCGCACCGAGTGTAGCAATCTTGGGCGCGGCCTTTAGCTCAAATCCGAATGCAGCGTAATCTTCATCGACGGCTGTCACTGTGAGGTTTATGAATGGCTGAGGTTTGGAGGCTTGCTTAATCCATGTGTCGGAAAGGCGATGATAAAGATGATGGTCAAGGGCGATGACTCTCCTGATGCGGCGTCGGCCAGTTGTGGCAATTGAGCAGAGGGCCTCGAATACAGCACCTTCTCGCATATGCATGTGAATTCACTATTATCTCGACTCTTGATGGTTTGTGCTTGCTCCTACACACTGCTTCAAAGTGGTTCTCACGATTGCAGTGGCTACATGTTTGGCCATAGGCTGGGCAGTCTATCTTTCGGACCCTGCCTGGGGCACTTTTGCCGTGCCCTTTCCTGCCGCAATATGAGCACACCTCATGGTTGCCGACTGTCATCTCCTTCAGAGCGTCCTTCTTGTTCCGTCTGTAGGCGCTGTTAGCAGCCTCGACGCCCTGAGAGTCGAGGAGACGTGATGCTGAGTGCTTGCCGGATTCTTTGGCCTCGACGAACTGGGAGACCTGCTCTAATGTCGTGTTCTGGTTCGTGTTGCCGAGTAGGTCCAGTTGAATCTCGGGTCCTCAATGCCGCGGGTCAGGACGTCGCGCAAGATGGCCTCCGTGTAGTTCACATCCGCATCGCAGCTCGAGTATTTGGTGATGTACTTGCATACCCCTGCCTGGCCACGGAGTCGGGCGCCGAATGAACGCACGGTTTCGTCACGGTCTTGGTGCATGTTGTGCAGCGCCACTCTAGCAACCATGGTGCTCTCTTCTCTGACTGCGAGTTTCTTTTGGCTGCGAGCACCTCATTTTCACTTCTCCCTGTCAGACTACCACCGGCTGATCGTGTGAGGTCTTTGCGAAGGGTTCATCGCAGCACTCCAGTAGCTGCACCACTTTGTCACGACCCGTGATTTTGGTGGCATCCACATAGTCCATCCATCGCGATGTGAAGTATGGCCATTCCTCGCTCGTACGGACTGAAGATATTGTTGGTCTCTTCACCGTCTCCACTTGGGCCGTGGCGCCGGCAGCGGACACGGAATGGACAGTACAGTGGGCTGTGAGGAGTGCTGCTACAATGGCGTCGCTGTATGCGGGGGTCTCATATGCGCACCCCTGAATTGGACATTTTACCACGGGCATGTTGACCTGTTGAGATTCACTATTGTTTTGTATAAAGTTAGTTCCATCATAAATAAGATTCCACTTTTTGTTATTACGTTTATTGACCAATATCCATAATGCTAAACAATGATGGAACTCTGAAACATACAAACAAAACATAAACACATACATGAAAAATAAGGACATCAACATGAAGACACTAATCAATAATAATGAATATTCTCTATTGATCACAGTAGGATTGGGAAAAATGTTTTCGGAGGAAAACGCTTGTGGAAGCTAGATTAACACTTGCCGGAATGTGTGACTTCGCTAGCCACGTGCCCTTGAAGAGAGATATTGAACCCATAAATTTACACGGAAACAAACTCTTCAGCTTGTTTTTTGGAAATTTGCATTTACACACGAAAACATCTCGGTCACTACAGAAATAAAGGGGCTGGGAACACTCTGGACAGTTTCGCGTACGGGGAACGACACCGTGTTCTTGAAAAATGTGAACCGCTCGTGAATCGTCTCCTAAAATTTCCAACACTTCAACGTAGCCTCGGTCACAACTTTGACAAATCTCACTGCACATATTTACGCGACAAAAATTAAAAAAGAAAGACCTCAGCTGTATCAAAGGCCGAGGTTTTTCAGTTTTTCCGTGACTAAACGGTCGGGAGAAAACTTGATAAGTTCTTTAAAATTCGAAATTAGCTGTCATTGGTTCATTAAGGCGTGGTTGTTTTTGAATGTTTAATAGCTTTAAAATTTTTAATTAGCTGTCATTGGTTCATTAAGGCGTGGTTGTTTTTGAGTGTTTAATAGCCTACTATTGGTTAAAAAAAGGTGCACTGTGATTGGTCGTCCACACATTTCCAGAAAATTGTCTGAAAGCGAGGATGTCGTATGCCTGCTGGCAGGTCGCGAAACAAAAAAAAATGGTTAAAACTTAAAACATCAATAACTTCGTTAATTCTGAATTGCAGGGAGTCTGGCTTTCAACAAATTTATTTTATTGCTGTATACTACCTAATGTTAACATCAAAAATTATGAACTTGAGGTGGGGCTATTTGCTGCATATTAACCTTATTTTTTTACTAATGCAATATAAAATACACATAAAAACAGTTAAAAATCTACTTTTCTTGCTTTTTTTTGCTGCAAAATCTTTCACAATATCTTCCAGATTGAGATTATAAGCCATTTCGGCTTCAATAGATAAAATGGAGAGTCCTACTAGTCTTTCTTCCAAAAATAATAGAATATAAATAAAATAGAGATGAAATGGCTAAATTCTTACTTTGCGCATAAAAAGTATACTTAAAGAAATATCAATAAATTGCAAGACGCTGAACAAATTAAAACCTCACGCGCTTTTTAGCACACTTGGAAAATGAATTATTTATTTCTCGTTCTGAACATCAATTATGAAGTGAGATGAAGCGCATTTTCAAGTGGCGAGAAATTTTCACGTGGAAAAATCCGGTATGACAAAATGAAAACTGTAGGCTACAGTTTTGCAAATAAAACAGCTAAACTATATGTTAAATGAGTCCCATTATACAAAAGTCGCCCAATATGTTCAATACAACGAAAAGACTTTTATTTTTAACTTAAACAGATTCTTCCTTGACTTCTTGAAATGCAGGAACCTTTTTTACGTAGATTTACACTATATACAATATAAGTACACTGCACCTCCCAAGAATGTCAAAATAACTATTCCACTTGCAATCACCCGAATAGCTAACCATCTATTCCAAAAACAAGACCTTATATACCAAGAAGAAAATCAAGAAATGCTATTGGTCATTTGTGGATGCTCTGAGTGTATCTTAAATTTCAACCAATCGTATATGAGAGCCCAGAAAAGGTCCACAATTCAAAAACTTTCCCAAATCCATATATCTTAGGAATTAGCTTATTTTCAGAAATTGCAGATAAATGCATTTCAAGGATTAATGAATTTTTGGAAATATAACATAAACAATACAAAAAAAATGTTCGAAAACAGAATATAAACAATCTGACAATAGAAAAAGTATGATTAAAAACACTTTTAAACCACAATGTAGATATATATACCCAGTGGCGATTTCTTAATGAATGCAACGCATGCAATGCATGTGTTAAATATGTTCTCTTTTCAGATCTAAGTAAGGATTATAATTGACAAAAATAATTTTCAGAAACTAAAAATAGTCTAAGGCTTCAATCACGCATGTACTGGCTATTGGGCGGTGTAAACAAAATTATGTCTTATTTCATTAGACAATTAAGAACATTTTTCTGTACACAGATCGAAATACTTGTAGCTAAAGCATTCACTAATTCAGTCTGGGTACAGAAAAATGTTCTTAATTGTCTAGTGAAATAAGACATGATTTTGTTTACACCCCCTTGCCTTGGGCAATTTTTTAAGGAGACTTCTCACTATCCATAAGATATTTTTTTTGAGCCTCATAGCTAAATTCAAAAGGCAATATGTTTTAAAATATGCTTAGAAAATTTACTTAATATTTTTACTAAAAATAATTAAAAAGCTTTGTTCTGATTTTTTTTAATTAATGAAAATAATACGGCATGCATTCAGTTTTATAGGTGCATTCACCAAAAAGTAACATCTGGCAATTCTGACAAGGCTTCTTTCCAGTACCACAGCCGCAAGCATCCACTTGTGTTCGGTGTTCCCTTTTGTGCTTTAGTTATTTTGGATAATCAGTTAAATAAATTATAGCATTGTAGTGCCCATAATGACTGACGATGTGTTTAATCAATTGAAGACTAGAAGATTTTACTCACTCTCTTTTGATGAGAAAAGCGCATATTGAATAATGGCAGACCGATTCCACATTTGAATTTAAGCAAAGAAAATAAAGGCTTCACTAGGAAATTTAATCCTAAGCTGTATGATGATGTTCCCTGGTTATGTGGAAATATTTCAAATAACAAATTGTACTGTTGGTCGTGTTTCCTATTTTCAAGAGATAACTCTGTGTGGAATTCTGTTAGTCGTAGATACGACGATTTAAACAATTTACATACTGCAATTTCTCGCCATGAAAATCTCTTGCTCACATAAATGCATTTGTTGATCTTAAAACATTTGGAAAGTCAGAAAGAATTGATTTAATACTCGACAAGCAGAAATCAGTTGCCATTTCCAGACATAACGAAGAAGTTAATAAGAATCGAGAAATTTTGAAACGTTTGATTAGGATAACATGTTTTTTAGGTATGCAAGAATTAGCATTTCGCGGTCACAATGAAGAAAAAAACGCTGACAATAGGGGTAACTATATTGAATTGGTATTTTGTATGGGAGAATTCGATGAAAAGCTTCAAAACCATTTAAAAACTGCGACTGTTTTTAAGGAACATCATCTGCTATTCAGAATGACATAATTGAATCTATTAGTGCAGTTATGTTAGAACAAATAAAACGTGAGCTTATCGACTGCATGTATGTGGCGATTTTATTAGATGAAACATCTGATGTCAGCTGTTTTTCTCAACTCTCTACTGTTGTTCGTTATGTTAATAAACATGGAGAGATTTGTGAACGATTTATAAAATTCAATGACGTCAGCAATGATAGAAGTGCAGGAGCGATTTCTGATTTATCTATAAGGCAACTAGGTGAACTGGGCTGTTTGAAAAAATTAGTTGCTCAAACCTACGACGGGTGCTGCTGTTATGGGGAGCGATCTTAATGGAGTACAAACAAAGATTAGAGAAACTGTACCAGAGGCTATTTTTCTCACTGCTACACCCATAAACTTAACCTTGTTTTATCCCAAGCTGTCGCTGAAATTTCCGAATGTAATAATTTTTTTCAGTATTAGGAAGTTTGTCATCATTTTTCAGCAGTTCAACTAAGCGAACTTCAATGCTTGACAAAGTTGTTGGAAAGCGTTTCCCTAAACTGGCTCCAACGCGGTGGAACTATTCATCTCGTCTAGTTGAAAGAGTTAAGGAAAATAAAGAAGATATAATAGATCTTTTAAAAAGCATTCTTGAAAACCCAAAGAAATTTGATGAAAAAACAAAAAATAGTGCACGCGGATTGCTTGCTGGTATCGATACTTTCGATTTTAATTTTTTATTAGAAGTATTTTCTTCAATTTTTCCTTTTACTGAATATCTATTTAATGTGCTGCAAACAAAATCTATGGATATTGTGTATAGCTCAATCACCATTAAAGCACTATGAAAAAAATCAAACAAATAAGGGATACAAAATTTGCAGATATGTGGGACTTGATAACAGAAAGATGTGGTGAACCTGTATGTAAAAGGAAACAGAGTCTTTCTCCACAAGAGAAGTATAGTCAACTATTTCATGAAATATTCGATAATATACTTCTTCAAATGAAAGAGCGTTTCAGTTCAATGGAAAAATTGGAATTCATTGAGCTTTTAGATTGCAAAAAATTTGAGTTCTATGATGTTACTTTCCCAGAGAGCTTTTGAATCTTTGAAAAGAAGCTACAATTCATTTTTTGAGTTTCCTCGTCTCCGTTCTGAATTGTGTGTTTTATATTCGCACAAATCTTTTGCCAAAAAGAATGTTGCTGAGCTCGTAAAATATCTACTGGAAAGCGAAATGCACAAAGGTCTTAAGGAAATATATAAATTGACGAATTTGATTCTAACTATACCAATATCGACAGCAAGTGTTGAGCGATCATTTTCTGCGCTTAAAAGAATTAAAAGTTATTTACGGAGTTCCCAAAGTGAAGAAAGGCTATCTAATCTTGCCTTAATTTCAATTGAAAAAAATTTCCTCAAGAAGCTTATGGAGAATCGAGAGTACTTTTACAATTTGGTCATCGAAGAATTTTGCAGGAAAACTAGGAGAGCAGAATTTCAATTCAAATAATGCTTCACAATTATTTAAGGTAAATTTTAAATTTGTATCTTTTTCTTTAGATCAATTCGGTAACTACTATATATAAATATGTCTAATTTTTTGTTCGCATATTTAAGCCTAACATTAAATGAACTTTCCTTCAAAGAGGTCCCCAAAAGTTTGTAAAACACCTTTAACTTGCTAAGTTCTATGTAAACAATATGCAAAGTTTGGGCAAGAGGGTTAGGCGGATGTTTTTCTTCCATTCCATAAAATTGCATGCCTGAACAAAAATGTCACGAGTCGCCACTGATACATACATTATACAGTGTTGGGCTTCCAGCCTTTTCAGCCTCTGCGGAAATCTGACTTACACTACGTTCCACATTATTAAGCAGATTACATTTTCTCCAGTGTTTTCAAAAGTTTTTCACCGATTTTATTGAAATTTTTAGCAAATAATCATTATATATAGCAGCATTAACGGTATCCATTTCGATAAAATATTTTGATAATTAAAATAATTATCTCGTTTTAGTGAAAAAGTAAAATATGTAATATGGTGTTCCAAATTATTAAGCAAGTATTCTATTTGCAGATCTAAATGGTGAAAATGGGTAAGAAGAAGGATTTGACCCCAACTGAGAAAAGAAAAATAGTCAAGCTACTTGCTGAAAATATAAAATCCATTGAATTGCGAAGTAGCTAGGCAGGGATCATCGAACTGTAAATAAGTTTGTAGCGGAGGGTACCAAACAGACAGCGAAGTGATAAAGGAGCTATAAGAAAAGTGACAAGGCAGCAGATATCTGTAATCAAGCTCAAAGTTGCAAAGCATCCATTGTCCTCAAGTAAAGAAGTTTTTGAGCAGGCTTTCTTTCTTTGAGAAAGTTTGTGTAAGACTGGAAATTCATTTTTACACCATCAGGCACTTTGTATGGGCCAACAACTTCATTGCCTATCAATCCTACCCAAAACATGACGGTCAATTTTTGATAGTCACTGGACAGTGTTTCTCTGATGAAAATTATGTTTTCCTAGTGTGTTTTATGTGATTCGAATGATTTTGATTAGCGTTTCTATAGCAAATCACTCGTTCTTTTAGTTAGCGTGATTTTTCGTTAGTTTTAACGAAAATATCACGACTAAACCTAACCAACCGTCAAGGGCGTACAGTTGACCTAATCGGGCATTCAATGACCCTAACAGGTCAAAATCATTCGAATCACCTAAAAACACACCAAAAAAACATATTTTCATCAGAAATTTTAGAATCAGATGACTAAAGAAGGCTTATCTAACCTTATCGTAGCCACGTTCCCTAACCGGGAGCTCCGCGAGGTGGAAGGCTGAGGTTCGTCTTTACTTTGTGATCACAGTACCACTGATGGCGGTCTTCACGATAATTATGTGTTATTACACTTAGGACACATAACAGACTGTGGCAAAACACCGTGTTCCCGAAAAAAAGCAACTGTTTTACTGTTCTTTTGGTAGAATTGAGCTATAATTTCGTAGTAAGTGAGAGTGCAGCCTCCACACACTGATGCCATGGCTAAAGTGAGCTATTAAAATTCAAATCAAGCCTGGCACGAGGGTGGTTCAATTTTATTGGCTAAGACAATGACGCCGTTTGTGATTGGTTAAATTAAAATCAGTGGCGCATGTGCAGTTACATTCCCTTGAGAAACGCACAAACGAACGAACGAGAGAGTCCCAAAAGAAACAAAGACGGTTTTGGACTCAGAAAAATTCCTGGATATATATCAATTTTATCTATGGATATCTCAGTAATCAATCATCTGCTGAGGAAACTCATAGAAGAAAAGTTTCTTAGAATTGTCTAAAGTATGGATTGCCAAGGGGAAAAAATATTAAAAAACGCTGTCCGGCGACTATCAAAATATGACCATCATGACACCACCTCCACCTTCTTGGCGTCTTAATCTCGATGCACTACCAAGTCTAATAAAAGTAATTAATTTAATACATCTAAAATTCACTGTAATGAAGGTCTACAGTAGGTACTAGTTAGCTACAAAATCTTGGCGTATATTAACTCATTAAAATGTTTATCAGATATTACTGCCCGTTTTATGTTAAGGCCAAATTTTAGGTCCACTCTTCCACGATTAGATGCCCAGACATTAAAAAGATCTTCACTTTTAGGGAAATTAAAAATTTGTACTGTTTGTGGAAGTTTCTGCGTTGGTATAGAGCAGGGCTTCTCAAACTTTTTCACTTGCGACCCCTTTGGATCAGACAAATTTTTCGCGACCCTTCACTCAATGTCATAAAAGCAATAAGTACTAACATTGTATATTTATGAAAAAAATAATATTTTCAAATGTTTCTGCGACCCCTAGTTTGAGAAGCGTGGGTATAGAGTACAGCACAGCACACTTCACAAAGACATTTTCCATTTATTTATAATTATTTACAATTATAATAAATAAACTTTGGCATTTTCCTATTATCCCGGACCCCAGACTTTTTGTCAGATTCAGACGCCACTTGCCAGATTGCCAAATTTCATTGCCAATTTTTTTTTTTTAAATGTTAAATAACTAACCTAACCGGTATTTTTTTTACAAGAGGAATTTTAGAATTTTGGAATTTTAGGTTAGGTTAGGTATTAAAACTTTTTTCCGATTGTTTTTGATGTTGTTTGAACGAAATTAACCTTCGTTCAAACCGCATCAAACACCATCAGAAAAACATAGTTTTGATTTACAAAGCCAGTAATGTACACTTGTAAAAATTTACCACCTAACCTAACCCAACCTCTGGTTAAGTTAGGTTTGGTTAGTTACTTAACATTAAAAAAAAAAAATTGGCAGTAAAATTCGGCAATCTGCAAGTGGCGTACGAATCTGACAAAGTCTGGGGTCCGGGATAACAGGAAAGTACCCAAACTTTAATTAACTTTAAATGCTTTGACTATGATTTCATTAGTTTTTAATTTACAGTTGAGTCATTACGTCATCAGCCTCCAGCATCTTTGATTGGCTGCAAAAATATCCTCCTTCCGAGTTGTATGATTAAATATTGCAATTTTTAAGAATTTTAGCTAATTAAGAAGTTATAAATTAAATACATAATTTTATAAAAATAAATTTTGTACGTTGAAATTACTTCATAAAATTGTCTGATTCAATCTCATTTTAAAAGCGTATATACCTATTTGGCTACTCACTGGGAGTTAGAAGCACAGGCATTTTCACAAGAGTAGACGTAGTTCCCTCAACTATACTGTATATAGCTATATCAACTATGCTTAAACCAGAAGTTGGTCGAGCTGCGCTTATTGCCAGCATTTTGATTATGTTATCAGTTTGGCTATATGAGATAATATGACAACTCTTGCAGAATTAACACTCAGGTCCTGAAAGTAGGAGTAAAGTGACTCCAAAGTGATGAAGAAGGTAGCAATCAACCTGTAAAACCTCGAAAATGCCTGAAATTCATATCTCGGGTTATAAACATTGCTTATACAGGAGGCTCAGGTAGCATTCCTGGGGTCCCAAGCTACAGATTATAAGAGTTCGTGCTAGTGATCAATTTGTGGGTGCACCAGAGAGTTAATTTTACTATCTGGCTGGATAAGAACATAAGAACAAGAAATTTTTATAGCGGGCACACTAGGGGCCACTTCGGCCCATCGAGGTGGCTCCACTATGTAAAAACTGCCTGTACATTGGCAACAACCAATTTTTACAAAACTAATTATCAATTTAAAATTAAAGATAGAATCTCTGGGTCCAGAGGATCAAAGTCATAAGTTACTCTCCACAAATATGGGTAAATATTTACATTAGGGTTTCCACCCAATTTGACGGCAAAATACATTTTCCTAGTAGTGTATGATGTGCTTTGGGATAATATGAGTTTCAACTTACTCAGAAAATCAAAAGCAAATATAATTATAAAATATTAAAGCATAATTTTCTCATCATTTTCATATAAGTCACTATGCTCGCAGATGTACTTACCAAATTATGTAGATTTGAGTATTATGACATTTTTCCCGACATTTTTTTCTCGCCCTTCCAATATTTGATTGGTGATATCATGAGAACATGATATATGAGCTAGGCTTTTTAAGTTACTAGTTCCACTTCTGTTAGTTTTTAATAGATGTTGGTCGTGATGACATGTGAAGGGTGTGAATATTACTTTGAGGATTTAATATACGAAGTGCATTCTAATGACTCCCGATCAATAGAAATATTTACAAAACAATATTTTACCATCGACCCGTAAGTGCGAGTTGTGCGGAAACGAGTGCTCATTAGTAGAATCTCACCATAGATTTAAGTGCAACACGTATTCAAAAATTGATACTCTAGGTAAGGTTAGGTTAGGTTAATTAATACCAAAATATGGTAAATGTACAGTATTATACCCGTCTCTCTTTCGAGGTGAAATTTATGTTTTTCCTATGGTTTTTGATGTGTTTTGAACGAATCTGACCTTCAAAACCATCAGAAATGACTCATTTTTTAGATAACCCCCTCCCCCTAGCCAGCAATTGAAAATGAGTCATTTCCGATGGTTTTGAAGGTCAGATTCGTTTAAAACATCAAAAACCATAGGAAAAACAAATTTCACCTTCAAAATTGACCTATCCTAACCTAACCTATCCTAACCTATCCTAACCTATCCTAACAACCTATCCTAACCTATCCTAACAACCTATCCTAACCTAACCTATCCTAACCTAAATCACTTATAGTCTTGTAGGCAGCCCAGGAATCACTATAAATCACAGAGCCAGGCCTAATGTACTTCTGAATGAGTGGAATGAGTATTCCATTCCGGTAGGAAAGTAATTCAAATTCGAAATGGATGGAGCGCAGTGATTGGGCAGACATGTAACGATCACACAAATGAACGTACGAACACACACTAGATACACACCAAAAAAATGTTTATATCTCGAAAACGAAGCATTTGCGACGGAAATGCTATAGAAGGAAAGTGTCTTAGAATTAAAAAATCTACTTAATGAACATATAGTAATTGCTGGATGTTAGAAGGGTGTAATAGTAGAATAATACCCAAAATACATTTTCCTAGTAATATTTGATGTGTTTTGCTTAGATTTTGACCTCCATTTCCCTTGAAAATGAGCCAAACTTCAAAGTACTATAACTTTGTTAGATCTCATTTCCGAGGGAAATAGAGGTCAGATTTGAACAAATCACATCAAATCCTACTAGAAAAATGTATTTTGGTATGTAAAATGACTGAGTTACTCTTTATACATAATTACTGTGCTTTGTTCAAATCTGGCCTTCATTTTATGCGAAAATTAAAATCAAAAGTTGAGAGACTTCAAAGTTTTAACATATTTTGGTTCATTTCCCCATAAAATGAAGGCCAGATTTAATATTGCACATCAAATACTACTAGAAAAATGTATTCCAGTATCCAAATTACTAGAGAACCTAACCTAACCTAACCTAACTTATGTAACCCTAATTAATATCAATGGATTCATCATAGGAACACTCAGATCCACACACTCTACATTTAAAAGATGACTAACACACCATGTTTGACAAAAATCTCTACAGCAGAATTATCAATATTGTTAATATCTATAATCATATCTTCGAAATACATTTCACATCCTTCACATGCCATATTGGAAAACCAACTAATGAAGAAAACGGAAAACACTGTAGCTGCATACCTCATTTTTTGTAGCCAAATGTGATTTTCCCACTCAAGTAGATACACTTATGATGACGTCATTCAAAAAATTATGACCAAAATAGAGTTAAGAAAATAATTTCTTTAAAAGCCTATAACATTATAAATATGCAATTGTGCAAATAATAACATATACCATTAGACTCCTAAAGTTATGCTGAAATGTTTGATAACAGCCAGTATTGTCAACTTGGTAGAGACCTTAATATAAATAATTTCCCAAATATGTTACACTCTATATCTATTTATAACTGACATGAAAATATATCAGATCCAAAGAATCCAGTCAATTTCATTACGGTACCCATCAATACCAGTACCTTGCCAATCAAAAATAAGTCACAGTCCATATCTATTGCGGACCAAGTCACAATTTACAACCATATACATTACAATATATATACTTAGAAGGAAAAGTGTAGGTGTGGCTGTAAAGACTGTACAGTAATGTAGAAATGTGTGTGCACCCATTTTGGGTCTCCCATTTAAAGGTGTTTGTGGGGCAAGTGAAGATCATGAGTTTTTCAATACCTCACAGTACTATGGGGAGTACCACTCAGCAGAGGAATCTCTCTCAATGGAGGGGTGTGTAAGGACAGAGAGTATCCCCTAACTAGTGATGTGAGTCATTTTTTATTGTGTCGTTTTTTTTGTTTTTTTTGTCATTTTTTTTGTTTAAAACGAAGGTAGTCTGTTTTTTTGTTTTTTATTGTTTTAAACTTATTCCATATTTTTTTTCCTTTAATCTAATAAGTATATTAGTATTACCTATAATTTACTGTACTACCATGCTTATACGGTTATACCTAGTATATATACTATATAGTCATCTTTTAGAAAAATTGAATCACGCAAAAAGTATATAATAGAAAGGAAAAACAAACCCTCATTTTTTATATGTATATATATTTTTAACTAGAACATAAAACATTCTTCCTCGTTTCAAACAATATACATAATTGTGATTGGCAAGAGTACCAGTATATATATTCCAGATAGAAAAGGAAAATATTCACCTTTTTTTGAACCTTTTTGTTAACCTACATTTCCATGGAAGAATCATCACTAGATTGGGTAGAGCATATATGCTAGTTTCAATATCACAGGTACTGGTATAATATCCATAATACTGGTATAAAACAATAGATATAATTGTGATTGGCAAGAATACCAGTGTATATATATATATATATATATATTATATATATATATATATATATATATATATATTCCAAATAGAAAAATAAAAAAAATATAAATATTCATCTCTTTCTTTAACCTTTGTGTTAACCTAATGCTGTTTAACTTTCATTATCTGATTCTATTTCCATTGAAGAATCATTATCACTAGATTGATTAAAGCAAATAGTTTCAATATCACAGGTACTGGTATTTATTGCAGATTTGGATGTTGACGAAGCCAATGTAGCACCATGTTTTACTTCACTTTCTTGAAATTTTGCATTTTGGGATATAAATACTAGCTTTGCTGCTCTGTCTGTGCTTAATTGGTTTCTTTTGGCTGTATGGATATTACTGTATGTGCTAAATGATCTCGGAGGTAATGAAAGGGCGAAATAGAGGTGTATGAGTTTGTGTAGGTATATATGTGAGTATGCATGCGTATGTATCTGGAATTCTGGATGTATGCATGTGTATGGGGTATACAATAGATATACAGTAAATGTGTATATAAGTATTTATGTATATATTGGTATATATGTATATGGGTGTATGTGTATGTATATATATATATCGATGGTCTCGTGGGGGGGGGAATATGTCATCGCGGGTCTAAAGGATAGTTAAGTGCGAGATTCAAAATCCGAGGCATGGATGGGAGAGTCCTGGGAAGGTTGGACAATGGGCAGTCAGCTCCCAGCCAGTGTTCTCGCA
The DNA here is from genome assembly GCA_023014485.1 of Bathynomus jamesi. NCBI lineage: Eukaryota > Metazoa > Arthropoda > Malacostraca > Isopoda > Cirolanidae > Bathynomus > Bathynomus jamesi. The sequence continues at coordinate 111,150 of JAJOZX010000544.1, read as the reverse complement.
AGTTTAATGGATCTCAAGATACAAGACTTTCAGTGCAAGAAAGAGGCCAGTTTTTTCTGTAAATAGGCTGAAAAGGACATTCTATACTGGTACCATATGGCCTATTTTATTATTTATTTATTTATTTTTATAATATATATCATTGCAAAAGTATACCTTATAATTAAATTGGCAATATCTATATTAATTATTAAAAAAAACAAAAAAAACAAAAAAAATGACAAAAAAAATAACAAAAAACAAAAAAAATTGTTTTTTTACATCACTACCCCTAACCCAAGATGCTGCCTCCCTATATCCCACAACACCTGTGTTGAGCTGTGGGATCTATCACCCAAATGCACAATGGAGGCCTTTTAGCAGTTTCCTCCTTGGTGAGGTAGTATAGTCTTCCAGTTGCAGTAGATGCCTCTATCTTTGTCAAAACATCAGAGTATGTAATTGTAAGAATATCTGGTTGATGAGGAAAAAGAATGATAGGTTGGGACCATAAGAATGAAGAAAAGATATTTTTACTTCCCTCTTCTCAGTTGTTTTGTCCAAAATGCATGCTAACCACCAAAGGTTATCATATACAGCAGTGACAAAACCATGTAGTTTCTCTTCAGGTATAAGTTCTTCTTCTTCACTGACTTTCTTAATATGTGAATATCCTGATGCTGAGAAATGCTTAACCTCTAGTGAAGTTAATGAAACTGGTTTTAAATGGTGTATTTTCTGAGTACCAGCAATTGTTCTTGCTTTTGAATGTCTAGTTTGGAGGAGAAATTCTTCATTTTCATAATCTTCATTGGTTGAAAAATATGGTGTAATATTATTAATATTATCTTTGGTAAATATACACAGCTGTTGTGCAGTAAGGATTTGTTTATCATAAGGCTGTTGCAGACTAGCTTTAGCAGCTAACCTCTTAACAGTGCCTCCTACACCATCACATGGTCCCTTCCCATGGCTTGTTGTAAAAAAATTCCACTCTGCATCAATTCCAAAGTCATCTTTGTGGTGGCAAAGATTCAGAAAGTTTTTGCAGTTTTTATATTGTCCAGCACAACCATCTGAAAAGTATATCTACAGATCTACAGAAGCTAAGGCTAACAAAGACCCTAAGATCCACTCTAAGGTTAGCCCGAGAGAAAGGAAAGAGTAGGGGGTTAAGAGAAGAGAAGATAATAAGGGGCTAAGTAAGGAGGAACACCTATCACTTGTAGGTTAACATTCATTCAGAAAAAGAGAAAAAAGACTCACCATCATCATCCGCCGGCCACTGCCGACAAGTCAGAAAAATAGTCGGAGAGAATAGGAGAGGGGTGAAAGAAGTAAAATAAGAATGCGTACAAACCATACAAACACAGTCTTAACTCACTGTCATACCATGCAAAGTACAAACATGCAAGAAAAGAGTGTTACAGACATGCAAAGTAAGGAGAGGATAAGAGAGAGAGAAAAAAAAAAAGTGGGTTAGTTTATGCTACAAGCTACATCTACGTTCGTGTTAGTCTAATTTCTGTAATTTTTTTTTTAAATAATTTTATTGTTGGCATCACACGCTGGCATGTCACAAGCTGGCATTAATCATCAACAGACTCATCCTCGACCACCACCCCCAGAGCTCCTGTTGCTAATTGTTTTTTTATTTATTTTAAACAATATTAATATTTTTAAAATGTCTGTCAAGACAGTTCTTAAACACATTAATGCTGGTAGAGTTCACGACGGGCGCGGGAAGATTATTCCATTTATCAATTACTTTAAATGTAAAGAAGTTTTTAGCGATATTAATAATGAAACATCTGCCACGCAACTTAAATCCATTATTATGAGTATTACTATTATCGAAAGTGAACAATTTGTCAAAATTTACGTTATCAATGGTATTAACAATTTTGAAAACTTCAATAAGCTCCCCCCTTAATCTCCTAGTTTCGAGTGAATACAGGTCTAACTCTTTAATCCTATCTTCATAAGGCTTGTTGCGCAATGATGGAATTAGTTTCATGGCACAACGCTGAACCCTTTCTAACCTATCAATATCCTCACGCAAGTATGGGCACCAAAACTGAATGGCATATTCTAAATGAGGCCTGACTAGGGATTTGTAAAGGGGCAATATAATATCCTTCGATTTAAATTCGAAATTACACGCTATGAAGCCTAACATCCTATTAGCTTTTGCGCAAGACTCCAGGCACTGATTCCTAACCTTTAAATCCTTAGATACGTGTACGCCTAAATCTACTTCCTCGTCAATGCTCGCCAACTCCCTATCATCCATCGTGTACGTGTAATTATTGTTATGAGAACCTATATGCAAAATTTTACATTTGTCTACGTTAAATTGCATCTGCCACTTATCTGTCCACTCCATAATCCAATTTACATCATCTTGGAGCCTATTTCTATCATCCTATTTTACTAATAATAAATTTTCTATCAGTCATGGCGGATAACTTGTTGAAAATAGTCTCATATAATGTAAGGTCAGTGAGGAATTCAACTGTAGATGTTCATAAAATCTGCGACAGTGCAGATTTGATACTCCTGCAGGAGCACTGGCTACCTAAGCAAGAGCTAAAATTCCTCTCTACCATCCATGATGACTTTATGTAGCTACCATGCGTCATCAGCAGTAGACTTGTCAGATGAATTAATGTACGGTAGGCCTTTTGGTGGTGTTGCTTTCTTATTAAGGAAAAATTTGTCAAAACATATAAGATTTTTAACAAGCGATAACGTAAGGTTGTTAGGCATTGAATTACAAGTGAACAATGATTGCATATTAATTGTAAACTGCTATTTACCATACAACAATGGCAGTAATCTAGATGAATACATTGATTTGCTGTACAAAATTAAGTCATTATCAGATAACCCCAACTATTCTCACTGTATAATAATGGGGGACTTTAACGCACATGTGAACTCGGAATTCTTTAGAGAATTGGGTAACATGTGCGAGTCTACCAATTTAAGTATAAGTGATGTAGATGTATTAGGGGTAGCCAGTGTTAATTTTACATACATTAGCGATATGAGTGGTACCACCAGGTGGATTGATCATTGTGTCACTAGTAATAATCTAAAGGATCGAATTGTTAGAGTTCATATTTTGCATGATTTCCTTCTTTCTGATCATAGACCATTAGAAATATTAATTAACGTTACCAATTTATGCGCAACATGACTTAACAAGAACTCAATAGGTAAGAATAATCGCGTCGATTGGGCCAATGTTAATATGCAGTAGAGAATAGAATACAAAGACAGAACATGTCACCTCTTTAATAATTTAGAAATTTTGCACCTTGGTTGTAATAATCCTTGCTCAAATGATTCTCACTGTAAACTCATAGATAGGTATTATAGTAAGATAATATCCCTGTTAAGAGAAGCAGGAAGCCCCCTGATTAAATCTTACAACTATCATACTAAGGTTATTCCTGGATGGAATGATTTTATTGCCCCCCTGAAGAGGGAATCGAAAGACGCCTACGATTTGTGGTGCTTTCATGGTAGACCCAGATTAGGACCAGTATACATAAATATGTGTAGAAGTCGGGGTCAGTATAAGGCGGCCATAAGGTGATGTAAACAGGAAGAAGAGTCTATTCGAGCATCAAAAGCCTGTGAAGCTCGCATAAATAACAATAATAACAAATTTTGGAAATTTGTTAAGAATCAAATGGGTATCAAAAATGTCCTCCCTCTGACAATTGATGGGGTGTCAGGGGAGGATAAAATTGCAAAGCTGTGGAAAAACCACTAATCTAACATTCTTAACAGTGTGAGTAGGGATAATCTTAAGATAGATTGCAGCAAAACGATTGTGGGAGGGACAAGGGAAAATATTTTGATATCATTTTCTGAAGTAAAGAGGTTAATTAAAGAGTTAAAGACTGGTTCTGCATCAGGGGTAGATGACTTATCGAATGAGCACTTAAAATATGCAAATGACGTAGTATGTCTGCATATATCATTGCTCCTATCAGCCATGCTTGCTCATAGCTATATCCCTGCAGAGTTCATGAGGGTATATATCTTGCCCCTGGTCAAAAATAAGTATGGAGACATTCTGTCCAGCAATAATTATAGGCCTATTGCTGTCACTTCCTGCTTCTCGAAACTACTAGAAAAACTCTTGTTACTCCGATTAAATGATTTCCTATGGGCATCTCCTAATCAGTTTGGCTTTAAAAGGTCCCACTCAACTGACCTGTGTATCTATGTACTTAAAGAAACAATATCTAAATACATTGACAGTAATTCAACCATTTATAGCTGTTTCCTTGATATAAGTAAGGCATATGATAGGGTGAACCACAATATTTTATTTGAAAAACTAGAAGACAGGAAGGTTCCCATGTACATATTAAATTTATTGAAATTTTGGTATTCCTACTAATCTTTCACTGTTAGGTGGGGCAATGTACTATCTGAGTGTTTTAGCTCCTCTTGCGGGGTGAGACAAGGCTCCTTGCTCTCCCCTATGCTGTTTAATGTGTATATTGACAGATTAATTGCTTCAATGAGGCAACAGTAGGATGTTGTATAGATAACACAAGGATAAATAACTTAGTTTATGCCGATGATATGGTGTTAATAAGTCCCTCTGTTAAAGGTCTGGATCGGCTACTAAATGTCAGCGAAGTGTATTCGCAGAAACATGATATTCCTTTTAATGTTACAAAAACTAAGGTTATGCAATTTCATCCAAAAAGCTGTAATCAGCCAGCTGATATAAGGTTTAAAATGAATGGTGAAGTAATTGAGGAAGTACAAGAGTTTAAGTATTTGGGTCAAACTATTACCAGCTCCTTGAGTGATGACTCGGATATAAGAAAACAATCTCGAAGCCTGTGTGCTAAAGCGAATATGACCATAAGGAACTTTCGTTTCTGTACAAGTGAAGCTAAAGACACACTCTTTCGTACTTTCTGCAGTAATATATATGGTCAGCAACTGTGGGTGAATTATAAAAAAGGTTCTGGCAGAACCCTAAATTTGCTGTACAACAGGTCTTTTAGACTCTTACGTAAATTACCCCTGAGATGCTCAGCTTCGCAAATGTTTGCTACCTGCAATGTTCCGAGCTTCCCGGAGGTAACAAGACGTGCTCAACACAGTCTAATGCAAAGAATTAAAAAATCAACCAACCCGATCATCCAAGCTATCCATGAGTCCTGCCATTTATCCTCTAAGCTATGGGCTTCTTGGTATGAAAGTGTCTGTCTGTAGCTCCATTTAACTTCGACATTGCAGTATTATTTCTAATCAATTGTATATATTTTTATCCTTAGTGTATGAACTGTCATTGTATTAATAATATTTGTCATATGGACTATAGTCTGCCAATAAACCTTTTCATTTTCATTTCATTTTCATTTTCATTTAGTATCATCCGCGAATTTTGACACGTTACTAGTCAATCCTACATCTATATCGTTAATGTAATTTACGAATAGCAATGGGCCTAACACTGAACCCTGTGGGACACCACTACCTACATCTAACCACCCTGATTCACTACCATTAACTATGACCCTCTGCCTCCTAGCACGAAGCCATTCTTCTAACCAGTTAGCTACCTGACCGTGTATACTGTGCGCTTTGACCTTCGCAATTAGTCTCCTGTGCGGAACTGTATTGAACGCCTTTTTAAAATCTAAATAAATAACATCAGCCACTCTATGCCTATCGTATTCGCGCACCATTTTGTTTAAAATTCTAACAAATTAGTTAAACAAGACCTATGGTGTCGAAACCCATGCTGACTACTATTAATCAAATCTCTACTTTCTAAGTGATCGATGATACGATCCCTAACTGCGGATTCCAAAAGTTTACCGACAATTGACGTTAAGCTAATGGGCCTATAATTGCTAGCTACTGCGCGGTCCCTTTTTTTAAAAATAGGCATGATGTTAGCTAATTTGAAATCTTCAGGAATAATCCCCGTTTTGAGTGACTGATTAAAAACCTTCATTAAGGGGCCTACGATAATGTCTTTCAAATCTTTCAGATGTCTGGGATAAAAAGCATCAGGGCCTGGAGCCTTGCTAACTTTTAGCCTATCGATATAATGCGCAATCTCAGCCTCGTAAACAGTTATTTCATCCAAAATAGTCTCGCTACTAAATGGAACGATATCATCCACATCAGGGACATTATTTATGTCTTCTACGGTAAAAACTGTCACAAAAAAGTTATTAACAATACCTGCCATCGCCTGAGTGTCAGAAGCCAAAGCGCCATTAACATCCACTAGAGGGCCTATGTTATCTTTTATCGGCTTACGATTATTAACGTATTAAAAAAACTTTTTTGGATTATGTTTATTATCCGCAGCTGTAAGTATCTCTAAATTACGCTTGGCATTCCTAACTGATCTTTTAACCTGATGTCTAAGCTCGATATATCTATTAAAGGTAGCTGCCATGCCATTGCGCTTATTAAGTCTATACACTCTATTACGCTCGTTTATGAACTTGCCTATTTCCCTAGTCCACCACTTGGGCCTACGAGGAATAAACTCTCAGTATTCCTAAAACTTTCTTTAAACACCACCCAATGCAAACTTGTGTCATTACCCATAAATAAGTTATCCCAGTCCACTACTCTCATTCTATCCGCAAAACTATCAAAATTAGCCCTAAAAAATCAGGGACTTCTATTACGTTACTATCCTTAGTGTTTTCTATCAATAACTTAAACCTAAGAATTTGATGATCACTACATCCTAAACTCTCGCCTACTTCTAAACCTTCGACTATATTCTCGCCATTCATCATCACCAAATCTAAAATATTATCACCGCGCGTTGGTTTGGTAACCATCTGTTGTAAAAAGCTATCTTCCATAAACTCGATCAATCTCAAACCCTCCTCATTACCAGTAAAAGTCTCATAATTAACATTAGGGCAGTTAAAGTCTCCGACAATTACACTATTCCGATTGTCAATAAAGTTACCAAGAACTGAGTAAAATCTAGTATCGGTATTGAGGGGTTGAACGGGAGGTCTATAAACAACAACAAAATTAAAACTAATACTATGCGCCCTAACTTCAACACATATCGTATTAATTGCTGCTGGTAAATCTAACTTAATCTCGATAGCCCTAAGGGAATTACGAATGTACAGCAAAATGCCGCCACCAAACCTATGTAACCTATCATTAGTAAAGAGTTTAAAACCTGGTATATCAAGTTCCCCCAACAAGTCCCGAGTCACTGTATTTAACCAAGTTTCAGTGATAGCAACTATATCGTAGTTACTGGAATAAATTATTGCCTTAAATTCATTTAATTTATTTCTAATACTACACGCATTACAATAAAAGACGTTTAAGTTATTTTTTACCACAGGCCCGCATTTTTAACTATTTTTCACGTCCGGGCCCACGTTTCCTGGACCCACAACATTTAAAGAAGACTTTGACCTATACAGCTTTCGCACATTTTTGTCTATTAACCTACCTAGCCTAGGATTACCTATTTCATTAAAATGCACCCCCATCTTTTATAAAAAGGCTAGGCTCACTGAATTCGGACCACAGCTTTACGAAGGGTACATTTTCCTCAGCACAAATCTCTCCTAATTTATTATTCAAAAATATTGTTTTTGACGTAATCCTAAGACCCAACCTGTGCCTAGGGGTAATACCTAGAACTAAAGACCTATCTGACCTCGCCTTCAGGGACCTAATTAACCCCCTATATATCTCCAAAAGGTCAGGCACTCTCGTATCGGGCCTATACGAGTCATTGCTTCCTACCATCGACACCAACATGATTTTATTGATGGATGGGATGTTCTCTTTTATGAAGTTTATGAGATGCTTTTGAAACAAATGTACTGCAACTGTGTTATGAATATTGCACTCAGATATGACAACAAAGCTTAGGTGAGCAATCTCATTTTGCTTGTTATAATACAAAACAAATGGATGTAGAGTTGCCATGTTACTCTGAGTTACTCTGCACCTCATCTTGGAGAACAAAAGAGTCATTTTCAGCAAAATCGCACACTACTAAGACGTCACTTGGTTTCAGTGACATTTTAGTTTCGTTGTAATAATTAGCTTGCATCTTGGTCAGGAAATCATGGATTTGGTATTCTTGAAGTTTGCTACAGAAATGTTCAATATATTCATCTGAACTCATGTGAATTGATTCAAGATTGGACCTGTCTGTATTGGTCCACTTCTTAAACTGTACTGAATCAATGCATTTATCATCAAAAATATTTTGGAGTTTCTCTTTCAATACTTTTGTCTCTTCACATTGTTTACATTCCCTAAGGCAGCATTGCAATGAGGGTGGATTGCACTCAATCAAAGTAAGACAATGTCGTATATGGTTGATAGGATTTTCATTATCTTCAGTTAACACATACTGAGTGAGTTCCTGATGCTCTGGCAATAATACATTGCTTTGGACGCACCTCTGCAAATTTGCTGAAGCCCACTTTTACCAGAGGATTTCTCTCTTTAAAAAGCTGATAAGCTTCTTTTAAATTGCATAGCAGTAGATGCTTCTGAAAATGTTTCCTCTCCCCTGAGCTGTCCATAATGCTGACATAATCCTTTTTACCAGGCATTATTCGACTGATATCTTCTGAAAGATAAAATGCTTTGATTTTTTCTATAATGTTTTGTTTAATTTTCTTTCCATGCTGAGGATTTGGAATTGAAAGGGTACCCATTTCATTAGTAAGCTTTTTGGCAACTGATGCTTTGTGCCTTGTTGTGTTGAATTCTGTAGCTATTTTTCTCTCACTCCAACTTTTTGGTAATATAGTCAGGATTTTTAATATTTCATCATAATCTTTTTCTATCTTAGTTTTTTCTTTTTCCTGTATTAATATATCTCTTCCAGCAATTTCTTCTAATTTTCTCTTGACTGTTCCTGTAACTCTTGTTATTTTGTGAGATGCATAAGCCTCTGTCTCTCTTAGCTTTCTTGTCTTTATGGGAGTTTCTCCTAATGATTTTGGTGAAGTATTTAAAGTTGATAATTGAAATTCAAGTGCTGTGCTTGTTGATGCCTCATTGATTTCAAGTTCATTTTCAGATGAAGATATTTCAGGAATATTACTAGTTTCTTCACAGCAAGAGCTTTTTTTCATCTTCATCTAAAGTTTTTTATTCAGGCAATGATTCCAGCATTTCCCTACACTGCTTACAAAGCCTGTGATCAACTGTTAATTTGATTTCAGGCCTTTTATCAACTAAATATTGAGGTACAATTCGTAGACTTTTGGTTCGACACTCTCCTTTGTATGATTGAAAGGGATCAGCACATTTCTGTTTAAGTTTATCCATTTTTTAAAAATTAGTGTAATAAAACTAGTAAGTTATATTTAAATGGCATTCCTTAATAGAAATTAATTTAGAATATTAACCCTCTATCGCACAACTTTTTTGTAGGGTTAAATCTAAATGCGTGTATTTGAAATGTTAAATAGATGCACCATGGTACCATAAAGGCTTAAAACAACTAAGTTCTATTTAAATGGCATTCCATAATTTAGAAATTCACTTCAAATATTAAACAAATATTTTCTGAAAAGATGAAAAAAACATGAATTATTTAAAGGTTAATTTTAATCAAAAATACTTCCTGATCATACTAATCACTGGCCATTTATAACCTTTTAAGAACATGTTCCACATTGGTAAGTGAACATTTATAAAAAAAATTGAAAAAATTGGGGATGGTATATTTTCTTATTTGAGGTCAAAGAGAGAGAATATAACAAGCTGTTTAAGAGCTTCAAAATGACACTAGAATCAGAACTCTAGCTTTATTAGTTATGTGGCTATAGCAATTTGAAATTTGACAATAAGTAAAAAAATCAAGTCAAAGGTCCAAATTTTGTGACCCTGTATCTCAGCAACCAAAGGTCAGCCAGCTCTAAAATTTGGGGAATTTCAGTTCCTCACACATACCTAGTTACCTACTAAATATACCAAATATCATGAAAATCTGAGATGGTCATGTTCAAATTCACCTTTTTTTGCCTGAATTGACATGAAATGACCCTATTATACCCACGAGTTATCCCATCAGCTTCTAGTGAGAAAAAGTTATACCTATACATCTAAATTGCTCAAACCTGAAATATTTTTAATATCTGTATTATATCTTCCCTCCAACAACATCTCTCAAAACTAAACATACCTAGTTCCTTTAATCAGAGGCGTACCAATACTTTTTGCTGCTCAGGGCAAAAATGCCAATGCCCCCCCCCCCAACAATTTTCAATTTTAAAAACAATTCCTTTACAAAAATACACTTCTAAACAAAACTTTTATTGGAAGCAGAGGCGTACCAATACTTTTTGCCGCTTGGGGCGAAAATGTCAATCCCCCCCGCAACAATTTTCAATTTTAAAAACAATTCCTTTACAAAAATACACTTCTAAACAAAACTTTTATTGGAAGAAAAACTTAAATAAAGCAACTTCAATTTTAGCAATACTACATAATGTACTGTACATAATACACTACATAATTTTAACAATAACTATATAATGTATAATGCCTAGTTAAATTTTCGAACTTTCATAACAGAAAATTCATGAATGATTTTTTCTATGTCCATTGTCTCTGCAACTTCGCGTTCAATTGAAATAATTGCCAAATTGCTCAGTCTAGATTGACTTATAGTTGACCTGAGGTAAGTTTTTATAAGTTTCAGTTTCGAGAAACTTCGTTCGCAACTTGCCACGGACATGCATGTAGTTAGACAGATCTGGAGGGCAATTGTTATATGAGGCAAAGATTCTACTAGATCCCATTTACCGATCCACTGAAGTAGTTTTAACATATCCCAGTTCTTTGGATCATCGTTGACGCTTATGCTTTCGAAACTGAGCAAATGTCTGCGCAAATGCTTTATTTCTTCCATTAGACTTCCTGGATTAATGTCATTGTAGATGGAAGAAAAATTATTGACCTTGGTATTAATTTCTTCATCTTTGGACTGATTCAAAAGGTACGAAGGAGACAGAAATTCAAAGCAATCATTCATGTTTTTAAGACAAACTGTGCGTTTTTCAATTTCTGCTAATAAATGATCCATGATTTCAAAAAATTCTCTGTGTACATCCTCTTGCACGGTCAATCCAGCATCATGAGCTTGCTCTCCAGGCATTCTTCTCTGTCTCCTGACTCTGCGGTCTATACTGATATCCATTTCATTACAGAACTCTTCAGCGGCATCTGCAGCGTTTGATACTACTGCCTCTCGTTCATTAGTTAAAAACACGGATAAAGAGTTCATTTTTAATGCACACTGGTCCAAAGCAAGTCCCTTTCTTTGAAAATATAGCTGAGCATCATTGATTTCTTTCAGCACTGGATCCCAGAAAAATAAGTACACAATGAATATGTATGACATGATGGAGGTCAACAGAGCTTCAGCATCGCCCTTTGTGTCCAGATTTTCGGAGCCCTTCACTCAGTTCTTCCAAGGCACTAACAACGTGAGTCAAGTTCTTAAGACTAGAAACAGCATCATACTTAGCACTCCACCGCGTATCAGAGACTCGCTTGACAGTGATTTTGGAATGTTTTGTTAAGACATCCCAACGATGAGTAGAGGAAGAAAAGTAGACGAAAATTCGTTCAATTGTTCCAAAGAAAGTTACAGCATTAGGACTCAGTCCCGCGGCATGAACTCCAGCCAAGTTCAGCGAGTGGTTATTGCAAGGAATGAAAACAGCATGTTTGCTAATATCAAGAATTCTGCATTGAACTCCAAGATGAATACCTGCCATCATAGCAGCATTGTCATACCCTTGACCATAACAATTCTGGATATCCAGCCCATCCTCACGGAGCTTAGTGACAATGAGATCAGTAACTGCCTCAGCAGTCTTCCCCTCTAATTTAATAAAATCAACGAAGGATTCCTTCACCTCTACATTACCATCTTTAATCGACACATAGCGAATTACCTGAGACATCTGATCAATATGCGATATATCTGGTGTACTACCAAAAATTATTGCAAAGTACTTTGCACTAGACACATTATCAATTATACATTTTCGAACATTACAGCCGATTAGTGTGATGAACTCATTTTGAATGTTAGGTGACAAATATGTAGTGGATATCTTGTCAGTCATTCGTATTTTTGTAAGATGTTCCCTAATTACTGGGTCATATTTGCCCATTAGTTTTATTAACTCCAGAAAGTTTCCAGAATTGCCAGCTAGCCCAGCTTCTTCATTTAAGTTCTCTTGGTGCCCTCAGAATGCAAGATCTTGTTTTGCCAAGAACATAATGCAGTCATAAATTCGTCTCAGTATTTCTTTTCACTTAGCAGTAGCATGTTTTATTTGCAACTGATGTGCATTATCTATTGTAGCATTCAATTGAAGGCGCATAGACAACTCTTTCCATTGTTCAAAGCATCGGGTATGATATGGACTGTTTTCATGTTCAGGTACTCTTGGATTCAGTTTCCTCCAGGCAAAAATCCTCCTCCTTTTCCAAATGCACTGGAGATGTTGTTGAAGAGACGACAGCAAAAGCAATGCAAGCTACATTTTGAAGGTGAGAAGATTAGCCATGACCTTTCAATTTTTTCGCCATTTTCCAAAGTTTTGAAATACCAAACTTTTGACATTGACCTATTGTTTGAATTATTCTTTATAATTCTTTCTAGTATCTTTCCTACCAGTGATGTTAAACTAATAAGCCTATAATTTCCTACCTCCTCCTTATTACCCTTTTTGTAAATGGGTACTAGATTTCCTTTTTTCCATTCATCTGGTACCTCTGCATAATTAAAAGATTTAGCAAATAAAATAGTTAGTGCCTCAGATAAGCTTTCCTTCCCTTCTCTGAGAATCCTAGTATATATATATTATCAGGTCCAGCAGCTTTATTTGACTTCAATGTATGAATCACTTGTCTAACATCATCCTTCCTTATATGAATATGTTTAAGAATGCCTAAGTTTACAGAATCTAAAGAATTAAAATCAAAGTTATTTAAATTTTATTCAGTAAAAACAGCTAAAATAATCATTAAAAATATTAACAATGAAATGGGGGTGCGATGCTGGCAAGTGGTTTGTGTAAAGATGCGTTTGCGTTACTCACCTACCAGATACTCTGTTAGTGGGGTCATGGCAGCTGCTGCTGGTTGCTGAGATGGGAGATTGAACTGCCAGTGAGGACCACCCAGAGGGCCTTCAATTGAGTAAAAATAAATCTTTTGACTTCAGCAGCACCCGCACTGCTAAGAATGAGAGAAATGAGGTGAGCAAGTTCCCAATTTTAGTATGGTTGAGATTATGTCAGATAGGTGGCTCCTACCAATTTGAAACTGGGTTCTCACCTTTAAGATCTCTGGGGCATAGCCAGTCTGCCTCTTTTAACCCTTTCAACTCCGAGCCACGTAGATCTACGTGGAAAGAAAATGGCTGTCACAGCCGAGCCACATAGATCTACGTGGCTTGGAGTGAAAAGGTTAAAATATTATCTCTTTCTCTGCGGTTAAATGCTAATGTTAATGCTGTGACGGCCATTTTCTTTCCACGTAGATCTAAGTGGCTTGGAGTGAAAGGGTTAAAGACTTACCGTATATACTTCTTGGTTTATGGTGGGAGGATTTAAGAAAAGTAGTGTCCTTTGCCTAATTTAATCAACAAAACAAAAATAACACTTACAAAGTTAACTGCATCAGCAGGCAAGTTTTTACAGGTAACTTAAGAAAATATGAAAATTTTTTATTGATCATACACCAATGTGTATTCAGACCCAACTAAGCACTTGAGCAAAAAAAAATATTACTACAAAACAAAAGAAACAAACATCATTAGTCCCATACCACGCACAAAAATGTCAACATAAAATAAAACATTAAATTATTGGCCATCACCAGCCCATTACTACACAAAGGAGACAAGACTTCCAAAAAAAAAAAGGAACTTACATAACTAATACAAAAAAAAAAGACTATTAGTCACTCGGGCAAGGTCAATGAGTGTTTACCCAAATTGTATAAAACTGATAAGTCCCAGATGTGTCATTTTAAACTCCACTTCATATCACAATTATTAAAGGTATTCTTGGCTCAATCAGTGCAAACAAAAGCAATGTTTATAACAAAAAATATGTGAATACTGGCTTCAGCATTTGTGCAGGTATTGGGAAAGAAAAAGCTTTGTCCAAATTCACTTCAATAAGCAAATGTCCTAGCCAAAAACAAATCCCTGATAAAGAAAGAAAAAAACCAACAAACATTTAGAGATTATCCCCCCAGCACTGTCATCAGTGGACCCACAGGAATCCATGAGTGCAATGATGCCAGAAAAGGGAGCAAAATTAACAGTGATAATAATTAAGGTTCTAAAATTTTGGGATATATATTTGCATTAATATGTTGCTCATAAGGCAGTTAAAGGTACAATTTAGTTCATAGCCTGAGAAAGCTCAAAATCCATTGTGATGCATATTGATAACTGAAGTTAGGTTTTTCAACAAGGTCTTTATAAAGGAAATCAGGCTTCAAAAATGATTATGATATTTACTTGATAATTTTAAGTGATCCAAATATGTGAGACATGGTTCTTATAGCTAATGGTTAAGCAATACAAAACATCATTGGTAAAAACAAGACTGTAGGATCACCTACCACACCATCAAGGAGAAGTGAGATGCTTTCCCATCTCTTGAAATGGGCATATGATTGCCTCAATTTGCTTAATATTCTCTATGTTGAGAGAATTTCAAATCTGTTATAATCAATTAAAAAGAGAAGAAAAACATTTTTAGTAACTCTGATGGCCTGGCTTTCTAAGAAAGCTCTGGCCCAATGGGGATTACTGAAACCTCCCAGTCCCTACTGAGGGGTTTGGGGGTTCTCAGGAATCCTTCCCAATAGTGGAGTTCCCACCAACTTGGGGTGTTAACCACACCATCTCAACAATATCCTGATCTTTTTCAAACATCCTATCATTATGTTCTATTGGGCTAATCCTATCATGCTTTTTATTATTATATTTATAAAAACTAAAGAATTTCTTTGGATCTTTAGATCCTTATTTAATTCTATTGTGAAATATATGATCCAATGGTCACTACTTCCTAATGACTCTCCTACTGCAAGTTCCCTAATAAGTTCATAAGTACAACCTATAATTTGCAAGTGTACCTAATGAAAAGAAGTCAATTAATTAATAGACTGGATTAGTTTTTCTTTCAATTTCAGTGTTATAACATAATGTATATTTGAATAAAAATTTCTATTCCCAGTAAGTTTTTTCATTTGAACCTGGCAGAATTTATCCTGGATAACCTGGAAAATGCCTGGAATTTGATTTCATGGATTGGCTTGTCACCCTGATGAAAGTATCACTGAAGTGATTTCTAATTTTAATTTAGGGGGCCCTATACTTTGCAAAATTCTTTCATAAAATATAGTTTTAAACTGCTTATCTGAGTTGGATAAACTTGATAAGTCTGGTGGCTTCATGTTGTACAAATGTTCTGTAATTTAATGGAGCAAATCTTAAGAATCCAGACACAGTCCATAACAGCTTGGTAATAAAATGTGTGCCTTTGTTAGGTTAGTAATTAGAACCCTATAGACTCTGTCACAGAACTGCATCTAGATTCTTAAGTTTTCTCCTATTAATCTAAGAAGTAGGCTAATCTTAAACTTCAGTGATACATCCATGACATTACATTTGGAAAACATGAAGCCACCTGCTCTAGTGAAGTTATCCAAGTGATAGCTAAGCTATATTTTACGATAAAATTTTGCAAAATATCAGTTTCAAGTCAGCTAACATAAAACTACAGAGCTACCAAAGTAACCTACATAACTTCAGCTAAGATATACATATGTAAATAATTTATAAACACACTCACATGTTCATGAAAGCAGTACATTATATTTCATTTGGAAAACATGAAGCCACTTGGACTTATCAGGGTTATCCAAGTCCTAAGCTATATTTTATAAGAAGATTTTGCAGGATGACAATATCAAGTCAGCTAATTAACGTACAACTATTTACAGAGCTACCAAAGTAGCTGATATAACTTAAGCTAAAGATATACACTATCCTACAAACTACAAACTTTCTCAAGATTTCATTCATGAAAGCATCCAATTTTTCTTAAACTAACTAATGAGCTACTATTTACCACATTATATGGTAAGTCATTCTAAAAATCTACTACTCTATGACTGAAAAAGTATTTTTGTGGATCAAGTCTATATTCCTGTATTCAACAGTAAGAATTAATATGATCCTAAGATATGTAAAATAATTTTTTACATTATTTGATCACTTTTAGGGTTATATTTTAAATGAAATTCACCCCCACTTCACTAACCTAATCAAACTGAACCACCCAACCTAATGTATGCTTAATCCAGGCATAAAGTTTACTTCACTTTAGGGTCATTCCATGACAAATCATGCAGTGGTCAAAACCACACCCTCATAGATTTTGCTTAAATTTGGTTTATAGAATGGTCTATGCTAGTAAGTATCAAATTTCAAATATCAGCTCAATCGGAGTTATGATTCAAAAGTTATGCTCCCCCCCCCTTTTTTGATGGGGGGATAAAAACTGGAAATTTTCAAACCACCATAACTCAGTCCCTAATTGACAGAACAGTGATTTAAAGTGTGTATGAAAGGTAATTGCACACACAACAAATTAGCATAAGCAGAAAAAATGGCTAAAATTAACAGAAAAAAGTTACGACACTTTATTCCATTTGAAGGGTCCTGTCCCCCCTAAATTACAGATTTTTTAAAATTTTTATATATACAAAAAATGAGTTTCAACCTTATTCTATCAATATATGAAAAGAAATATATGTGTATTTGCATATAAAATAGGTATTTACAGATTTCAAAATCGCTACTTTTACTTAAAAGACTAATTTTTACAAATTCATGTAAGCTGTTAGGTAATTAATATATTGCAATTTACACATGGTGCAATAATTCTTAATGCTAATAATCTATACCTACCTAAGCTTATATATAGTTAATTTTCAACAGATTTTTATCCTAGTTTTGGTTCCAAATTCCCACTAAGTTCTTGAACTTGCTTTGGATTGAAGGAGTAAATAATCTTAACACCAGGCTTGATATTTGGTGTCATCATGATAGAAATCATATCACTTTGTTTTATCCAGCAAACATCCTCTTTCATCGGAAAATAATACTGAGTGGTAGATCCTGATGAGGTGAGGAAACTGATTTTATAATCACTATATTCTTCTGAAGTGTCTAAAATAATTCCAAACCAAACTTTATCATCCTATTTACAGGCAACATACTGGCCAATTTGATACTCATCTTTTTCAACTAGTTGACTGTCTTTATCTGGTTCAGCCCCAGTACTTATTCTAAACAATTTACATTATCAGAATCAGATGCCTGATAAGCTTGTATTAGGTTTTCTGACTCCGGTACAAACCTGTGGAAACCCTGTGTACCTTTAACAGGTAAAGCTTCATTAAACATACTAGAAAGATTGAATTTATCCGCATGAACCTCCTCCTTTGTAACATACAAACAAATAATTGAATTAAAGTGTTCAGTGCAAAAATCATAGAAAGCTTCTTGGTGTTAGAATATGACCAGTATCAGTAAGTTGCAAACTAGCCTTTGCTACAACTCTTTTAATAGTTCCTCCATTACCATCACAAGCATTTTTCCTATGACTTGTGGCAAAGAAATTCCACTCAGCCTTCACACCAAAATCCTATTCATGATAGCATAGATTGCTGAAATTATATTTGTTTTTGTATTGGCCTCCACACCCATCAGAGAAATAAATTACTTTTTGTACATTGGGGAATTTGTTTAATATCCTTCATTAAATATTGCTGAAAAGTGTGAACTGTTGATGTTGAGTGCTCAAGACAATCGCTAATAATACAGTAACTAGTATGAATTAATTCCTCATCCTTCATGTGATACACCACAAATGGATGGAGGGTCACCTGGTCATTTGTCCAGTGAAAACTTTGTGGTTCATCTTGAGTGATGAATGAATAGTTTTCTGCAAAATCCCCTAGCACAAGTATTTCATCACAGTGAAGATTCTGTTTCAGTCTTCAAATACTGACTCTGGCTTCCTACAATGTAGTGGTGCCTAGTAAGAGAAAAAATGTTTTCTGAAAGGTGTTCAATAAATTCATCTGGAGAAGCTATATGAGTTTCCAATGTTGATCTATCTGTGGGTAATTCTATGAGAAATAGACAAATGAAGTACACGGTCACCTCTTCAAAATTCATGAAACTTGGTGTGAGGGTTGGTTTAGGTCCAAATTACAAATTTCTGAATTTTTTTTGAAAATTGGTCAAGTTGGTCAAATTTTATGGCTTGACCAAATTTTGGTCAAATGAAAAAACCAATAATGTTCAAACGTAAATATCTCAGCTCCTAATTGTGGTAGTGTAGTAAGTCTTAAACGATAAAATATGTAAAATTAACAGTAGTTTCTAAATATGTATAATTTTTTTAGGGTAACAAAAATAAAATTATGATTTTTTGGAAAAAGTCTTTTTTTTTTTTGCGATTTGGCAGCGAAGATATCATTTTTCGACAAAAAGACCAGGAATAAAAAAGTGTTTATTTGATGTATGTACACCATAATAAGTAATAAAAAGTCAGCTTATCGACGATTATTATGAAAAAAAAAAGAAAAAAAAAAAAAAAAAATCCTCTAAATTTGAATAATTTTTTGCTTTCTTTCCAGATTTTCAGTATATACCTAATTTTCTAGTATACGTAAATTTACCTAACCCTTAAAATGCCTCAAAACACAAAATTTTGTTGCGATCCTATGAAAAAACACTCAAGAAGAATTTTCTGTAACATCAAAAAAGTAAACTCTGCCATGGCAGCTGCAAGCTATGGAATTTTGGAAGAAAATCAATTACTATGCAGCAATTGCTATGTCACAATTAAAAAAAGCCAATTGTATTAGAACATGTTCAACGTTCATCCAGAGAGCCGGAACCTGCGCCAATACCTGAGCCAGACATACTTAATGAATCTATGGAGCAAAGCAGTAGCGATTCCATGAATCCACCACCATTGGAAGAATTTGTCGTTCAAGACAGGCAATTCAATAAAGATTTGCTCAGCGACAATATTTTACCTTTATTAAAACAGGTAATAAAACAATAGAGACTCCGTTCAGGACATTTGTTTCTTAATGCCAAATTCGTAGTTTTCTGTTTTTAAATATTAGCATCAGCACTTGAATACATATATACAAAATATTTGATATTTGATTATTTCACGCAACCTAAATTTATGAATTTGTTTTACAGCTGGATTGAAGCTGGGACAAAAACAGATAAAGGCTTCTACGAAGTTGTAGATGTAGAGCTTTCTTTGCAAAAACGTCTGAGTGAACCTATTACTTCTATCAAAGGTACTCAACAATTACATCGCTTCGTCCCAATTTCCAAGAATTCGTTGAAGGTTTATCCACTCTCTCAGAGTGCACAGTCAGTCGAAATAAGAGAGTTCATTAGAGTTTCTTCTTCGGTTCAAGAACATAATACTGTTTCTCAACGCGAAATTGAAACAGGCTCTTTTGTGGGTTGTATGTATGAAAATAAACTATGGCTCGGATTAGTCCAGTCCTTTGACTGTGAATATGATGATTTTCTGATAAAATTTCTCCATCCTTCGGCTGTATGTCCCTCATACATTTTTCCTGCACAAGATGATGTTTGTCACGTTCCAACAAAAAATATTTGGGAGTATTGAAGCAAGTTTACAAGGAGGAACAAGAATACAATACATTTTTCCGCTTCAAGAATTAAATAACTTTTCAAAGAAGATAAAATAAATTCTATTGAATGTATACTATTTAAGATTGTCTATATAATATTTCTAAAAATTTTATCTAAGATTTGTGTATCTACTTAATAGTTATAAAAATCTTTTCAAATTCTTTTTTCTTATTATTATATTATTAGTGTCTAAAATTTGGATTCACTGGATGAGAATAATGTCTCTTAATTCATTCTCAAAGACGTGTAGTATTCGGAAGAGTATTTTATACTCTGATAAGCACTTTATAAATTAAACATTATTATTGTCAATATATTCTGTCCCTAAATATAAGAGAGGTTATGTATGTACATTGTACATATATTTTAAAAGATTTTTTCTCCTTTGGTTTATCTACATGTATTTTTTATATGAATTGAAAATGGTCTTTTTTTTGGACCAACAAGTCTGTAATAAATCTTCGTTGTCTGAAAAAAAAATTTATTACTTAATTTCAAACTCATTTTTGAACCTTATAATAAACTATAAGCTGACTTTTTATTACTTATTATGGTGTACATACATCAAATAAACATTTTTTATTCTTGGTCTTTTTTTCAAAAAATGATATCTTCGCTGCCAAATTGCAAAAAAAAAAAAAATTTTGACATTTTTTCCAAAAAATCATAATTTTATTTTTGTTACCCCAAAAAATGATACATATTTAGAAACTACAGTTAATTTTACATATTTTATCATTTAAGACTTATTACACTACCACAATTAGCAGCCGAGATATTTACGTTTGAAAATTGTTGGTTTTTTCATTTGGCCAAAATTTGGTCAAGCCATAAAATTTGACCAACTTGACCAATTTTCAAAAAAATTCAGATTTTTGTAATTTGGACCAAAACCAACCCTCTCACCAAGTTTCATGAATTTTGGAGATGGTGGAGTGTACATTTGGCACTTTCATTTGTCTATTTGTCCTGGAATTACCCCTGTATTAGTCCACTGAACATATTCAACAGAATCTCTGCTTGTCAAGGAAGGTATAGTATTTAAGAAATTAAATATGCCTATGCTACCAGGACATTCTCGACATCCATGTAACAATTGTAACATGCATGTAGAAGAATTTATATCACAAACACTTTTTTCCATAAGTGTGTAATAGGTCAAGTTTTTCTCTGCAATTGCTGATACCATGTTTAGGATTCTGGTGGTGGGTGCAAACACAAACTGAGTAGGTTCCTTTGCCTCCAGCAATTAATTACACACCATTTAGCCCTCAGATTGGCAAAGTTAGAAAACCCTATGCTATTATCATTATTTTCTTTATATTTCGAATATAATTCTTTTAAATTTCTTGGTAATAGACGTTTTTGCTTGTACTCTTTTTCACCACTTTTATTTCTTATGGTAACACAATCAGATTTCCCTGCACACAAATGACTGACTTCCTCATCTTCTTAGAATTCCTTTATTTCAGAGATTATATCTTCAGTTAGTTTTCTTCCTTTACTGTAGATAGGAATCTGTGGCATAATACCAAATGTATGTTTCAAATGTCTGGTTTTGTCAACCATGTCCATGTATCTGGTTGCACCAAACAAATCCATTGTCCTAGAAATAGGAAATGGTGATAGTGTAAGTATCTGAAGCCTCCTTTTGTACAATGATGTGGATTTGAAGTCTTGTACAAGATCACTCATGAGGTTTTTGTACCTATAAAAAAAACATAACCCCAAATTACTGTACAATATTAAGGATGTAAATACATGATTTATATTATTCAAGAATTAAGGAAGTACTGTACTTCATGAATTTGAACATATATCAGTATATTTAGTACCTATATATGATGATGTCACATTTTAGGAAATATAGCTAATGTCTACATATATCCAAACATGACAACCAATAATACTGTACCTACGTATATACAGGTATTTACATACATACATTAATAGTTCAAAGTCATCTCATTAATTATTTTTACTTACCTCTCCAAATCTGCTTCTTTGAGATGCTGTTTACTCAGTGGCTCACCAACAACTTTAACTTCAGTGGCAAATTCAGTTTCCAACTTCCTCTTGAGGAAGGTTGAAGCTTTTTTGTATTTTTGTGAAACTGCCTTCGATCTGCTTCCACTGCTCAGGGCATCTGAAAAATATTTGAAATACAATTAATTAATAAATATAAGTACAGTATGACATATCTAGTGGCAACAATCTGAATTTCTGAACTGAAGTATATTTTTAGATAATTTCATATACAGTATATGTATTAGGTATAAGACGACTATATCTTAATTAAATTTCAGCTGACAGTATAAAAATGCATTATCTGTACACACATTAATAGCTAGTTACTTATGTAATTTCACTGGGGTAACATGAAGTTGCTCCAAAGTTGCTTTAAGATCTTCTCGTTGAATATCTGTATCTGTTTCAGTTCATTTTCTTGGAATTTTTTCTCGGGATATGTCAGGTGAAGTAGTCGTACTTTCAGTACTACTAGTTATTGCTTCTGGCAGTCTGAATGATTCTTCAGGTTTTGCATGTTTATTAATTTCAGACAATTTATACAAACTTCTGATTCATCACTGAAATTATATTTAGGGTCACTATTTTCAACAGCAAGCTTTGGAAGTGGCCTCAAGTTTCACAGAATAGGCTTTTTGTGCAGTTCAAAAGGGTTGCAACAGCGCTTGTTATAGCTTTTATGTGTAGACATTTTCATCAAACACTTTTACTTATTTAAAACACTATGCATATATGTACATTAGGGTGGCCCACTTTTCAATTTTTTTTGAAAAGTATAGGTGATTGTGGTTTTTCCCATTATTTGGCACTATACTAGCACATTGGTACCATTTTTACAAAAATTGATCAATATTTAGGGGTCTCGCATTGACCTTGAAATTACTAGTTTTTTTTAAAAAATGCGTACTTTTTAACTTTTTACTGAATCAAGATGAATCATTAAGTAGGGATGTTTTCTGAATCCTCTTAACCCTTTAAGGACTGAAGATGCCAATTGCAAACGTTTCAAATACACGCATTCATAACTTAACCCTACAAAAAATTCAGGGCTGAAAGGGTTAATTAATGAGAGAAGTCGTTTGGTGTACCTGCCAATGTCATACGACTAACGGTTTAAAGGTTGTGCCTGTATACAGGTAATACCAATGTGCTAGTATAGTGCCAAATAATGGGAAAAACCACGATCACCTATACTTTTAAAAAAAAATGAGTCACCATACCCGGGTGGAATGTATAATGTATATAGGTAATTAGAAAATGCACTATGCCTGTGCCAGGTACCTAACCTATTTCTTTTTTTGCAGATCATAACATTTTGAAATTCTGTCTGAGTTCCTCATCCTTTGTCATAGACAAATCGATGGCAACCATAACTGGAAGAACTCTTGAAGCTACAAATAGAGTCATCAAAAGGAAAGGCGAAAATAACATCGCTACCTTCTCTAAGATCGGCCTTGGAAATTTTTTTAGTTGGCCAACCGTCGTCCTCCATCAGTGGTAGCAAATTGCCAACAACATGGCAGGTTTTGCAATACTTCTTCAGTGTTATCCAGTACACTGCTAACAGGAAAGATGCATTCAAAGAAACCATAAACAACGTCTTAAAGTTTTGGAACATGGCCCGCATTAAAACAATCACAAAGCTCAACTGCGAACGGAAGCTAGAGGCATTGTGGAAAGAGTGGCACTTACTCCAAAAGAGCAGAAAATGAGAAACTGACGCCGGAGGAAAATGGCAGAAGTTTTCAGACAGTGTGGACAAGCTGTGGGATATCGGAGCATCTGACGCTGTCAAAGATATAAAGAAGAATCGACTGCTGTCCAACAAGGACAAGAAAGAAGACATTGACTTCTACCTCGATCAACGTGGTCCTCGGGTGGCAACGATGAGCGGGAACAATAAAGCTTTTGCTGTAAAAAGAAAGCTACAGGAAGGAAGAAAATGTCCTCACCAGGAGCCGCAAACCTCAAAGTGTGCATACGAAACCGGAGATGAGGCCATGGAGAATGATGATACTGGCATGTCAGGAGAGTCGGAGACAGAACTAGCATTCCCTCTGCCAAAAGAGCCAAGTGTGTGTGTCAATCTTCCTCGCTGCATCCTTAATGCACCTGCTGTCATGGAAGTGGCTGATCGTTTCCGCATGTCCAATAATCAGGTGCGTATTGTGTATAGTATTCATCGATAGCGTCAGTTTTAAAGTGTCCCGTAACCCACATGTATTCTTGACAGTTTCCTTTCCACTTTCCATTCTCTACATAGGTAGTAAGCATTGTGGCTGCTATCACACGTTCGGCGGATCCACCAGCAGACCTCAATCAGTTCAGCATCTCAAAAGAAACAGCTCGCCGGGGAAGAGTGTCACATCGCCGTGAAGTGGCGATGGCTGTGAAGGACTCCTTCACGCCACTGAGGCACACTGTTGTCCACTGGGATGGCAAAATGGTCAAGGTCAGTTGATTAAGTTTTCATAGCTATCAATTTAGTAATGAGATTCATGAAGCATAATGTCAATTAAAAAGAGAACTGAATGTGAACAAAAATAGGTTACTTTACAACCATGAAATTGAAATATATGGCATGTGTTTCAGAACTTCCTTGGAACGGCGGAGCACCGCCAAGCAATTCTCATCTCCGGGGCTCCTCATTGCACAGAAGGAAAGTTGCTGTCAGTCGTCCCAGCTGTTGCTGATGGCACCAGACTGTCGCAGGCGCGGGCAACCATACATGCTCTCAAAGATTGGGGGTGTGAGGAGAGCGTCATCGGACTCTGCTTCGACACCACTTCCACCAACATGGGGAGGATGCAGGGTGCAGTTGTCCAGCTGGAAAACATGCTTGGGCGACCGCTACTCCAGCTGGGATGCCGTCATCACGTCCTAGAGCTTATCGTGGGGGCAGTAGCCATCACCCTGCTCGGAAGGACTACGGCACCAACTGATCCTTTGTTTCAGCAGTTGAAAAGAAGGTTAGTTCATTTTTTGTGCAAGGTAAAGTTAGGACCCACATGATATTCCACTAGTTTATAAAACAGCAAGCCAAACTGGAACTTCAGAGTTTTCTCACACAATTTTCTTGTTTATTATTTTTGAAGATGGGACGAGCTCGATCTCTCGACCTACTGCAAGCTGCAGGTCGAGAATCTGGCAGAGAGTACGTGGCTAATAGAACTCCGGGACGCGGTGGTCAGCTTCCTGAGCACAGCTTCTGGTTTCGTCAGAGATGATTACCGGGAAGTGGCAGAGATCATGCTCCTGGTACTCAGGACACAACCATGCCGTGGCATTCACCTCATGCGCCCAGGAGCCTACCACCATGCAAGATGGATGGCTAAAGTTAGTATTTTCAAACAAAAATAATCTAGAGATAAGTTTAAATGTTATTCAAAGATAAACATTTCATTATAACGCAAACAAAGTAATTGGTAACAATAAACCTGTCTTACTTACAATGGTGCCTATTCTGTTTCAGGTCATCTACTACACAAAAGTGCTGATGTTCAGTAGGCAGTTGGAGGTTGACGCCGAGCTGGTCGACAAACTGCACAGGATCGTGGTGTTCATCGCTCTTCTGTACGTACCAGCTTGGTTGGCGGCCCCTGTAGCAGCTGATGCACCGTTGAATGACCTGGTACTATACCAGCATTTTCTGAGGTATAGGGCAGTGGACCGCGAGGTGGCAGAAGCGTCACTGGCAGTGATGAGGCAGCACTTCTGGTATCTGAGGCCTCAGACCATCATCTTCGCTCTATGCAGCAACAAGGTGGATGGCACTGTGAAGCAACAGATGGCAGAGAAGCTGTCCCACCTCCCTGTACCCAAAGACTTCACATACGAGAATGTCTCAGTCGACGAGATGATGCTACTCCCCGACCTGATCGACGAGTCCTCCTGGTTCTTATTTGCAGGTCTGAAGATGTATGGGTCTTCGTGGCTCACCTTGCCAACTGATAAGTGGGATGAGAATGAGGACTTTTGTCGTCTGAAGGATGTGATCTCTAATCTCCAGGTCACCAATGACGTCGCTGAAAGAGGAGTGGACCCAACTGATACAAGACTATGCGAACACGGTCACAAAGGACGAGGCACAGCTGCAGGATCTTCTGCAAGTGGTGGAAAAGAACCGGAAAGAGCTCGGTGACTTCAAGAAGTCATCACTCGCCACGATGACATAGCACAGAGGGACAACGTTGCAGCCAGTGACGTGTGATAGTGGTCAATACAATGCAAAAGTGATTGTTTAAGTTATTGTTTCTTTCTTCCTTATTTGTCTGCTATTTGCTGATTTTTTTGAAAAGTATAGGTGATCGTGGTTTTTCCCATTATTTGGCACTATACTAGCACATTGGTATTACCTGTATACAGGCACAACTTTTAAACCATTAGTCGTATGACATTGGAAGGCACACCAAACGACTTCTCTCAAGAGGATTCAGAAAACATCCCTACTTAATGATTTATCTTGATTCAGTAAAAAGTTAAAAAGTACATATTTTTAAAAAAAAACGTAATTTCAAGGTTGATGTGAGACCCCTAAATATTGATCAATTTTTGTAAAAATGGTACCAATGTGCTAGTATAGTGCCAAATAATGGGAAAAACTACGATAACCTATACTTTTAAAAAAAATTTGAAAAGTGGGCCACCCTAATGTACATAAATCTATTCAAAATTAAAAAAAATATATACATTAAATGAGAACACAGTGAATGCTTTGCGCATCACAGAAAACAAAATAAAGATATCTCTAGTTAGGCAATAGTTATCCTGGGTAGGATTGCCACTTTTTTAATGTCCACATGGGATTTTTTATTCAACCAATTTACCCAACAATCGAATGGGGGAAGATATTTTATGGTAGGTACTAGTGTTTTATGTTTAGTTCTTAGAATATTAGTTTAACACATGTATTTACATTTTTAACAAGTACACCAATCTATATACCAGAAGTCAATGAGAATGTTGAACAGTTTGTTAGAAATTATTGTCTCTCTAAGTGAAAGTAGTCATTTTCAAATCTGTAAATACCTATTTTATATGCAAATACATATATATTTCTTTTCATATATTGATAGAATGAGGGTGACTCATTTTTTGTATATATGAAAATTTTAAAAATCTGTAATTTAGGGGGGGGGGGGGCAGCCTCAGGACCCCTTCAAATGGAATAAAGTGTCGTAACTTTTTTTCTGTTAATTTTAGCCATTTTTTCTGCTTATGCTAATTTGTTGTGTGTGCAATTACCTTTCATACACACTTTAAATCACTGTTCTATGTCAATTAGGGACTGAGTTATGGTGGTTTGAAAATTTCCAGTTTTTGTGCCCCCTCAAAAAAGGGGGGGAGCATAACTTTTGAACCATAACTCCGATTGAGCTGATATTTGAAATTTGGTGCTTAATAGCATAGACCAGGGGTCCCCAACCTTTTTGTGCCGAAGAGCACATTCAAGACTACCGGTAGTGCGGCGGGCACCATTTACTTTTTCAAGGCAAATTTATAGTTGGACTTAATAATGAACATAATACACAAAAAAAACATTTAATTTCTATGTAAAATAATGAACATAATACAAAAAAAAACACAAGGATGGGCTAACTAAGAATCTTAGAAAAATTATCAAAACAATAACTTAATTCATTTATAAAGAAATAATTATTTTCAAATAAATGAGCATCTCTTTCTGTAATTAACTACTAAAATTTAATAAAATGTTAAGTATGTTACATATTTTAAATATTTAGTAACTAAATACTCAAAATATGTAACATACTTAACATTTTATTAAAAATTTAAATAAAAACTTATCAACCGTAGTCAGTCAGTGGCGGGCACACGCAAAAGGGTCGGTGGGCACCATGGTGCTCGCGGGCACAGGGTTGGGGACCCCTGGCTCATAGACCATTCTATAAACCAAATTTAAGCAAAATCTATGAGGGTATGGTGCACTTTTTCTTTTTTTTTTTGCATGATTTGTCATGGAATGAGCCTTTACTAAATTAACTTACCATGTCTCTTATGTTGGTTTGGGATATTGCACCTTTAAAAATGCTTCAAAGCCATCCTCCTCCTGGTGCATAATTTGCCACATAGCTATATGCTGCTAAATATATGGCAAAATAGGTTCTGCTCTAGCCAGAAGAGGGAAGTGCTCTGTTGACATCATACCACCATCCTGCAATTGTATTGGTGTGAGCACTGGTTCCTGTATTTTTGAATGTAAAAGAATGATTTACCATAAAATGTTTAAATCTCGCCATATCTAAATTATGGTATGATTTCTACCCATCTGAAATTATTGTTGTAATGGTGGATTTTCTTTTGTAGCATCAATAACGGTCTCTATAGCTTGATTAACTTGTTTCTCTATGTGTACTAGAAAGAACTTCCCATATTCACCTTGTTATGCCCCCTAAAAACCCATGTCCCTCTAACCCTTTCGCTGCATATGAATGACCTCGTCATTCATCAAAAGTTGATGATAGGAATGCATGAATGACTGCATCATTCATAAACTCTGTTGCCTACAAACAAGCTCTTATTCTGTATATTCACTTGTTTATCATTCCTATGTAACTTTAGTCTTGTTAGTCTTCTCTCTAGTGATTGATGGCAACTTTTTTGCTATTTGAATGCCCAACAGCTTTAATTAGTATAAGATAAAAACAGTACCCATGAAGCTGTCACACTGTAGAGTTAGTGTGGCTTCTCTCTCTCAGAAACAAAACTTCTTGAGTCTTTGTTGTTGTGGAAAGGAAGGCTCATTTTTTGTCAATATATCAAATCTAAATGATCAAGATTTGGAATCAAGATTTTCAAACTTGATGGAAATGCCGTAACCATAGAACATAGCATTTATATTGGTATTATGGAAACTGTGGATGACTTTTCAAAAACTGAAAGTGTAGTTGTTAGGTTGATCCAAAGATATTTAGGTAAAGGACATCATCTTTATACAGACAATTACTACACTACACAAAGCTTTACAAATACTTAATGGTACTGGAAAACAAGACATATGCAACAGGAACCATCAGAAATAATCACCAAGGGCTACCTAAGGAGTTGTGCACCACAAAAGTTGAAAAAGAAAAAAAGCATGCATTTGAGACTGATGACTTGCTGTCTCTTTTGTACCAAGATAAAAGAAATGTATACATGCTCTCTAACATACATTCAAATACTGATAAGAAAGGAATAGAAAATCTAAAGGAGGCATTATACAAAAAAACATTCCAGTTTGTATTGAGGACTACAATAAAAACATGGGATTTGTTGATCGAACAGATCAAGTTCTGCATTACTACACTATGGCCAGGAAATGAACAAAATGGTACAAAAACCTAGCCATACATTTCATTCAAGTATGAATACTAGATGCACTTGGAATATACAACTTTGTAAAGAAGAAAAAAGTCACTTTTCTTGAATTCTGTTTGGCAATAGTAAAAGAACTGACAGCTACTTCAAAGCCAGTCCTGGATAAGGTGATTGTTCCTAGGCTGGTTGGGAAGCATTTCGTAGAAAAAATAACATCTGAAAAGAGTCACAATCCCACAAAAAGATGTCGTGTATGCTACCTTCATGGAATAGTGTCACAAAGTTGCTATCAATGCAAAACCTGCTCTGACAAACCTGGATTATGCATCAAATGTTTTGAAATCTTTCATACTGAACTAAACTTCTAAACTACTACTATATTTTTATATTCTAGGATTATCTTAATTTTAAGGTAAGTCAATTTAATTTTATAATTAAAATTATATACATTAATTAAAATTATAATTAAATTAATTAAAATAATTAAAATTAAATTAAAATAATTAAAATTACATATATACAATAGGGTTATTCAAAATGATTCATCCGATTTCAACTGATAATACTTCCGTACCTATCAACCGTGCATCAACTGGGCATACACCACATGAAAGAGGAAATCTCTGAGTTTTACAAGATCACCGCGAGAGGGCTCCAAAGTCATGCCGTGGCCTAGCCTAGCAACAAAGAGTCAGTGTGAAAATGGCATCCGCACAGCAGAAGGCATTTTGTGTGTTGCAGTTTTGAGCTGTAAATCGGTAGTCACAGTGCAGCGTGAGTTTCGTCGACGTTACAGAACAGATCCACCAGGTGCTCAGAGCATCCGTCGGTGGTATCGGCAGGTATCGGCACTGTGACTACTGATTTACAGCTTGAAAACTGCAACACACAAAACGCCTTCTGCTGTGCGGATGCCATTTTTACACTGACTGTTTGTTGCTATGCTAGGCCACGTGACTTTGGAGCCCTCTCGCGGTGATCTTGTAAAACTCGGAGATTTCCTCTTTCATGTGGTGTATGCCCAGTTGATGCACGGTTGATAGGTACGGAAGTATTCTCAGTTGAAATCGGATGAATCATTTTGAATAACCCTGTATATAAAGACAAAAATTGCCATGATATCATCCCAAGTGTAACCTGTGTACTCATAGCAAAAGGGTTAACACACCTTCCAATGGTATTTCCTTCATCCAGATTTGCTGTCATTTATTATTTCAACAATTTTACCTATTCTTCCTAACTTACCCATCACTTTTAAATGCACACTTATGTATACCTTCCAGCAAAAGTTGTACCATTCAATGGCTGTTGACAATGATACCTCAAATTGGAATGAATAAAAAGGAATAATTTAAAAACACTTTTTGTGAGGACATGTGAACAAATTTGTCACCATTTTTTATACAAATTACACTTTTATCACATTTTCTACAAATTACACTTCATATCAGATTTTCTACAAATTACACTTCATATCACATTTTCTACAAATTATACTTCATATCACATTTTCTACAAATTATACTTCATATCATATTTTCTACAAATTACACTTCATATCAGATTTTCTACAAATTACACTTCATATCAGGTTTTCTACAAATTACACTTCATATCAGGTTTTCTACAAATTACACTTCATATCACATTTTCTACAAATACACTTCATATCACATTTTCTACAAATACACTTCATATCACATTTTCTACAAATTACACTTCATATCACATTTTCTACAAATTACACTTCATATCACATTTTCTACAAATTACACTTCATATCACATTTTCTACAAATTACACTTCATATCACATTTTCTACAAATTACACTTCATATCACATTTTCTACAAATTACACTTCATATCACATTTTCTACAAATTACACTTCATATCACATTTTCTACAAATTACAATATCTTTCACCAATCTTTTATAGCTATTGTAAATAAGCTAACACTTTACTTTCATGTTTTAGAAGTTCCATTAACTATCTCAGAGTAGACAGGTACAGCTATACCTTGGAACTCATCACTAATTGGTTCCTAGAAAACACACTGAATTGCAAATCAATGAATTTCAAAACACATTATAATATGGGTTTCAATTGGAAAACTTTTAATTCATTCCATGGAAAAAAAAAATTAATCTTAATATATTGAAAAACAGTTAAACACACTTTTATTAGCGATAACAAGGTGAAACAATAAAATGACCATTACATTTCAAACTGTATTGAAATAAACATGACAAACACATTAATAAAAGCTTTTAAAAGAAAAACATGGTAAAATTATTCCAAACCTTCTTTGAAAAAATTGGTCTAGTTTTGTTTGTTTTAGAGTCTTTCTTCTCCATATACAATTGACAGTAGCAGCTAATTTACTTTTCTCCAATTCTCTTATCACTCTTGTACTGAGCTGTGTTTGGATCCAAGACTTAAAAAAAATTCTTTGCTTGTTCAAGCAAACGAAAGCCCTTGGACAGTTCTTTTGTTGAAAAAACTTTTGCAACTGAGTTATCTCTTCACTTTCATGTTCAACTGCACTCTGTTACTGAATAAATTCCTCATTTGACAAGCTGTGTGCATGTGAGTCAAGTACCGTAGCTCTTGTATATCGTTCCAAAGGGAAAACAACGAACAAAAAAACCAAATGGCAAAACAATGGAAGTGTGAAAAGAGATGATGAATCTGCAAGGTATGGGTATAAAGAGAGTGACAATGAAAGTACAAAACAACAAAATTCAAAATGACAAATATTGAGGTATACCTGTACTTGTTTCTCTCAGTTTTTTAAACTGAAATGTATTTGTATGACATAGTGTGTATAGCAGATGAAAGATTTACCATAATTGACCAATAAAGAAAAAGATTTGACATGATTGGTTGAGCTCATACAAAAGGAATACAAAGGACACCAAACAGCAACAGACTGGCCGGTTCCTACGAGGCTGTCTGTTTAAGAGGAAAGGTTAAAAAAAGTAAAAAAAATTTAAAGACAAGTAAAAGTTTTAAACAAAGCAGAGAAAAGAGGTTGAGAGGTAGGAAAGAAATTTAAAGCTAAAGTGAAAATTTTAAAATACAGAGGAGGAAATCCAAGTGAAACTACTACATTATTTCTACACACTAACAAATGCTTCCAACTCGGGGTTTAAGGCAAAATAAGCATCGTTTCATTTTAAATGATTCAATCAAATTATAGTGAACCCTTGCTGAATTTAAATAAGTCCTTACCTTTAAATCCAAAGGGCTCCCAACTCCTGAAGGTAGTGTGGAGGCAGTGAGGGGCAGTGAAATACAGTAATATGCACTGTAATATTTATGTACACTGTAATTAATTAATTAACACTAATTTTGAGTCTTTATCTCAAAGATCAAACCAATATTTATTGCATAAAGAACCAATACCATGAGCCACCAGCTGCCCACCATACCCTTCGGATTAAGCGACATTCGAATTAACTGTGCTTGGATTAGTAAGGGTTCACTGTACCTTGAACTGTACCTTGAACATTATCAAAACCTTTAATCATTTTAAAAACCTGGATTAAATCTCCTTGAATTTGCCTTTTTACAAGTGAGAATAAATTTAACATTTCTAAACAGGCAGCATATTATTTGTTTCTTAGTCTAGGAATCATTTTAGTAGCCCATTGCTGCATTCCATTTTATGTCCTGTCCTAAAATTGGGGACCAAAATTGAATGCAGTATTTCAGGTGGGAGCATACTAAGGAATTATATAATGTTAGCATTATTTTCTGTGACTTAAATTCAAATGATCTACAGTACCAATAATTCCCAAGATTCTATTTGCTTTCCTGACTGCTTCAGTACGTTGCTTACTCAGTTTAAGAGTGTTGGCAACAATAATACCTAAATCTTTCTCTTCTGTAACACTTGTTAGTATCATGTCACACACAAAATACTTTTCTTTAACATTGTTTCTACTGATATGCAACATTTTACAATTTATCTATCCAGTGATCCCCCAACCTGCACGAGGGTTCCATTCCTGAAAAAGCTCATGCTGTAAAGTTAAAAAATCATGTATAAAGTAATTTTTACCAGAATAAAAGCTTTAAAATCATTGTAAGGGGTTCCAAAAAACCTTAGCCCCCCCCCATTTGCAGCTTACATGTTTACTTATATTGAAATAGTTTTTAGTGATTATAAAAATATATAAAATTCTTTATTTATTGCAGGTATTAAAATTACTCTAGCTGATAAAGTGATAATATAATGGCTTCTCAATTAATTGGTGATTTGGAGAGGCAACGTGTGGTAGATTGCATATGAGCAATAACATTTTGGGAAGCTCATGATGCTGGAGCCACCTTTATAACACATTCATGGGTTGCCAAAAAGTTGCAAAGAAGTGAGGACTTCATCAAAAGAAATTGGAATAAAACTTTGGATGAATGTGAAATGGATACAACCAAATCTGGGTGCCCAAATTTGACACTCTCAAGAAACAAAGGACATCATTGAAAGTGGTACGTGTAAGCGGAAAAACAGCTGTGCTAAACTTTCTAGAGAGATTGAAGTGTTGAGAGGAAAGATCGTTAGTGGAGAGATCATTCGACTGTACCGTCATAAGCAAGGTTTAAAGCCTTGGCATGAACTTCCAAAGCCAAGAAAAACTCAACTTAACATTGATGACAGAATGTGGTTTGCCCATTATCTTGAAGATTGGGATGTGGATGATTTCATGCATTTAGCTGTCTCCAATGAATTTTTTGTTTACGTAACACGTTGGCCTAACTACCAAAATGATCGAATGTGGGCCACAACACCAAATGAAATCGATGACAATGAACATTATCGCGAATTATTAAAAAGTCCAGACTGTGTTGGTGTGTTTGTTTTGTTCACTGCAAAGAAGCTGATGTGGGTGCTGAAGCCAAATGGTTAGAGTTGGGATGGACAGTATTTTCATGATATTATTCTATCCCAGCATGTCATTCCTTTTCTAAGAAACCCAAACAATGTTATGGATGTCGATCAGGTCACACTTCTGCACGATAAGGCCCCCTGCTTTAAGGCATTAGCCACTCAACAGTTGTTGCAGAACCATGAGATCAATTTCTTTGGAAATGAAGAATGGCCAGGAAATTCTCCTGACCTGAATGTCTGTGAACACATTGGATCAGTTATAAAGGACAAGGTTGAATGTCTCTTGTTTCAAGAACCTGCAGCAAATTGATTTTCGAAGGATACAATGACGCAACACATTGAAACTGTTTTAGCAAATTTGCGTAACGATCAAGATCTATTCACGTCACTTTTGGCAAGCTACCCAAAGCGAATTCAGGCTGTCTTGGAAGCCAATGGTGGGAACACCAAGTTTTAATTATTTCTCATTAAATGCAGGATTAAATTCTCTTTTGTAAGGTATGTTTAGTTTTACTGTACCTCTAATGGTTTAGGTCATGGGCGGGGGAGCTAAGGTTTATTGGAGCCCCATACAAGAAATGTATAATAATAATAATATTTCCTGTAAAATAATATACAACAAATATAAATAGTAAAAACTTGTAAAAAAAAAATGTCAAAAACAACACTATAAAAATAATGTAATAATCCAGAGGAGCATGAGAAAGATGACTTAATATAAACTAGCCAGTTGTACAAGAGATGCGCTACTGGGTACCATATGTTGCTGTCAGCTGCAACTGCTAAAGTATCATATGCATAAGTATTGTATGTATCGTACTGCTGCAGTGGCTGTGTATGCCGTAGTCCCCAAGTGTCTGTATCATCGAGCCACCCAGCACCCTTTCACATTTCTGGGTTCATGATAGTCAAAAGACTGGGCAAGGGGATAGTTTTCCTCAGGTATCCAGTAATGCCTCTTTCATCAGTTGTTTATTTCTGGAGATTATTCAGGTCCAACTCACACGTTAACTGTAAATGACTTCCCAAAGTTCTATTCACAAAATCCTTGCCTTCTTTCCAGGAGATTATTCAGAGGTCCAACTCACACATTAACTGTAAAAGACTTCCCAAAGTTCTATTTACTAAATCCTCATCTCCACTGAGCAACAACTCAACCACTCACAGCCCAAGAAAGGGGCTGGAATTCCAAGGTAAACCTAATACAAATAAACTACTTTTTTTTTCTTTATTATACAGTAGACTCACGATAATTTGCAATTTTATAATTAGATTTTTCTAATTCACAATGACCTAATTAAGTCCCTTTTTTTGATAATGTGCACCATAATTTCATAATTTGTGCTCAAGTTCAGATTTATAATTCCACATCTGGCCAAGAGACATCGAAGGATGATGTTGAAGAGCTCATCATCACCATGAATGAGTGTCTTACTGCTGAGGAAGTGCTCCAGATGGCAGAAAATTCAAAGAGGCAAGAGGAGGAGGAAGAAGAAGCAGGCGAGGCTGAGGACAAACAGGCAATGAGGCAGAAGAGTGACTGGTCCATAGTGGACCTGCAGATGTTCATGTCCTACACGATTGAAGCAAAGAAACTCGCCATGGAGAAGGATCCCGACATGGAGAGGGCATTGGGAGTGATTGAGAGCATCACATGAGCCAGCAAACCAAAGTTACCTCATTTTTCAAGGCTAAGTGATGTACATATTTCTAGATATTAAAGTGTATTTTGATTATTTTTGGGTGTATTCTTTGGCCTCTGGAACCAAACTAATTTTTCCCATTTAAATATATTAAACTATAATTCACAATTTGATAATTCATGACTTTTATTGGTCCCCCTACCTTGTGAATTATCGTGAGTCTACTGTATCTGGAATAAACACAATTATTCAGTATAAAAGTATAAACACACAAAACAAAAAACTGATAATGAATCACAATTAACAAAAACCTCTGGAAAACAAATAACAATTAGTGAGATTTGGCAGAAATGATAGAAAGCAAGTGGGAGATGAGTACTGGAAATGACTTGTACCAAATGTGAACCCTTTCCCAGCCCAGCTACCCTCCAAACTTGACCTTGTGACCTGATTTTTTGTTATACAAAGCAGCTATCTAGTTAGTAGTGTTAGGGTCACAAACCTGATACCAGGGCAGATCCCAGTGGCTAACAGTGATTGACACAACCTCAGGGGACTTTGTAGCTCCAACTGGATTGGATCCACAATCCAAACCTGATGAGTCTGTACTATTTGAGTTGAGTCCCAGCTGGTTGCCTGGACAGCAAAAGATTATTAGTTACATGCACCAGGCACCATTTATCACAATAATAAAATAATAGACAATTAATCAACAAACATTAACTGGAATCACGACTTCATAACTGATCACTGGAAAACATAACTTATGAAATCAAGACACATAAATAACCAACATAAAAATAAATACAAACATTGACAATTATGGCAAACCTATCTCTCATAAGTTAATCAACCTATAATCAGTGCCAAACAAGCATGGGCAAAACCCAAACTCTGGAATAATGTGACTGGTGTCATATAATAATGATAATGGGTTCTGTAGCTAGTTACATGAATGGATCACAGAAGAATTTGATTTGGCTAAAGGAAACTCCAAGGCTCAAGCATGCACTGCAAACTGGGCAATACCTAAGGGTCTGGTGTCTGATTCTAACCTGGCCAACTTATTATACCTATCTATACTCAGTCACAATTTCAACATATATATATAATATATACTTTTAATAATAATAATTAATCATAATAATAATGATGGTGAAATACAAATGACACCACCACAATAACTAGGAACAAGAATTATGAACAAGTCTTTCTTACTATTGTATACTGGCCAAGGATTACATCTAGAGCACTTAACACTTTTGCATCCACACAAGTGCCTATTTCTTACCCCCTGACCATTCTAGGCTTGCAAGCAGTTTGCTTCGCACATAGGTTTCTGCTCTGATCATGTTGACAGTCTTTGAATAATTTTATATTTAATTTTACTGTATTGTTTTATAACTACAACTCTACATTTCTTTAATGAAAACTGCATGATATAGATAATGAATCATAAAAACTTATAAGGGACAAATAAACAAACCAATAAATTTTATGAAATTTATTTAAACTTTGTAAACAAATATTCTAACTATTCTAATAACTCTTATGAAAAGTTGAATAAAACCTAAAGATAATGGAATTGCTTCTTGCATTCCTGGATAATTAATTGTAATAAAACTATTTAACACTAACACACTAAAAGAATACAACATGCAAAATACAGCTGCTAAACCTAAAAATCATATGAGCAATACATCTTCCCCCTACAATGTCAAAATAAACACGGAGTCTTCGCCCCTTTGTTGTCATATGTAAATACACATTCCTAAAATATAACTCGATCTTGAAATGGCAGAAATTCATCAAAACATGATGACTTTAGAAGATTTTTTTACCAAATGACGCAAAATGCATCATCAGGACCTTTACGCAAACAAATATTTTGAAGCAATTTGCCTCATTGGAATTGGAAAGTGTTAACATCATACCTTTAAAGGCTTTCCAAACTCCCTTGGCTTCCAACAGGACATGTCTATCTTAAATCTTTGCATTAATTTCTGACAGTCCTACTCTGGTTTCATAACCTTTAACTAGGCTTCCAAGTTCCAGGATCAAACAAAGTCCGGAGCAGTTAGTGTTTTTACAACTAACAGGCCTACTAACTAGACTCCTGTGGGGAGAGAAAAACTTGAGAAGAACCAGATAGGAGTTGAAAATTGGGGAGGGGGGGAGTAAACTTCACAACCCCCACAGTACTGCATACGTGAAAAAGTGTTGTCATTTTTAGTATTTAACACAATTTTAAAAAATTTGTGCTGATCTATCTTTGGATTTTAGCTTGTGCAGATTGAAAAAAGGGTAGTGAAATGTCCTCATCCTATCTGAATTTGTGCAGATCAGACCTCATGCAGGTTGGGGGATCACTGTATTAAAGTTTATTTGCCAAATTTCTGCCCATTTGAGTAATTTAGTAATATCTTCTTGAATCTGCAAACATTCTGCTGCTGATTTTGTTTGTATCATCTGCAAATTTTGAAATATACTCTTAATTCACAAGTCAAAATGTCATTGTTATAAATAATAAAAAGAACTGGTCTCAGAAC
The DNA here is from genome assembly GCA_023014485.1 of Bathynomus jamesi. Classification (NCBI taxonomy): domain Eukaryota; kingdom Metazoa; phylum Arthropoda; class Malacostraca; order Isopoda; family Cirolanidae; genus Bathynomus; species Bathynomus jamesi. The sequence goes on along the minus strand of JAJOZX010000544.1, from coordinate 72,918 downwards.
TGATCCCTGAGGCATGCAACTAGTTACACTTTTCCAGTTAGATGCTTTGCCATTAATGGCCATTCTTTGTTTATGTTTGCTAAACTAGTTTTTGATCTATTTGAGAACATTACCATTAATTCTGTGAGAATGAAGTTAGCTAATAGTCTTTTATGTGGCACTTTATCAAACTTCATACTTCAGCTCCCAGGTAGGCTAGTTAGCCTGTCAGTGGAGCCAGCCTTTTTTGCCACTCCACCATGTCCAGCAGCACTCCCGTTTCCTCAAGCTCTTGCAAGCTGGGCAAGTCGTATCTTCGCAAGCTCTCCTCCACTTCATCCCTCCATCTCCTTCTCAGTCTCCCCTGCAGTCTTCACTCCCAGCACCTCCTTGCAGTTCTCCCCTCCTCCATTCTCTCCAAGTGGCCCAACCATCTCAATTTGGCAGTGTCAATTTTTCTCAAAATTGGTGTTACTCCCACATTGGCTCTTATTTCTTCATTTTTTATCCTATCTCTTTGTGTCTTTATCAGAATAGTCCTAAGTGGTCTCATTTCTGCCACCTGAATTCTACTTTGATCTGCCATGCACAGTTTCCAGTGTTCCGACCCATAAATCAATTGGCGTTAAAACTGTTTCAAAGATTATTTTCTTAGTCCCAAGGGGCATATGTTCATCTCTCAGTAGTGGGTATAACATTCTGACATTTTTACTAAACTTTGCAATTTTTTCAGTTATTTCTTGCATATTACCATTTTCTTTAGAAAACACTCCCTAAATATTTAAATTTTTCAACATTTCTTATTTCCTTATCTCCTATTTGAACTCCAAATTCTCCTTCTTCTCTTCTACATACACTTAATATTTCTGTCTTTTCTACATTCATTTCCATACCCCCCTCCTTCAAACATTCATTCCAATCAATTTAAGCTTGCTCTATATCTTCTCTCTCTGTCTTCCAGAATGCTATGTCATCCGCATATGCCATCATTCCATTATTATTATTCATTTCATGATGTCACTTGAAACTTGCAATGACTGTGTCCATGAGGCTACAAACAGGAGTGGTGATATAACACTGCCCTGCTTCATCCCTGTTTTAACTTCAAACCACTCTTCATTTTTGTGTCCAGTCCTTACTTTGCATTTGTTAACTTGATACAAACTTTTCAAAGCCCTAAGAAGTGTCCCCCTTGCCCCATAAATCTCCTCCAAACATCACCATATTCTTCCTCTGGGCACTGTATCGAATGCTTTTTTAAGATCTATGAATATCACATAGATGTTAGTATTAAATTCCCATGCCTTTTCTATAACAAAACTGAGGCCAAAAATAAGATCTACCATACCGTACTTCTATCTTTTTGATAACCATGCTGTTCCTCTCACAACCTTGCTTCAGTTATTTGCCTTGCTTTTTTTTCTATTATTCTTTCGTAAAGTTTTGTTATATGATTAATAAGTGATATTCCCCTATAATTCTCACATCTACCTGAGTCACCCTTTCCTTTATATATTGGAATGATGATTGTTCTTCCCCAATCACCAGGGACTTGACCTTCTCTCCAATATTTATTCAACAGGTTTCAAATTTTTTCTTTCATGGCTTTGCCTCCCTCCTTTATAAGTTCAATTGGAAACTCATCCACTCCTGTTGACTTTCCATTCTTCATTTTATTAACAGCCTCTTCCATTTCTTCTCTGGTAATAATTACCTGTTCTGCTAATTCCTGGTATATTCCATCCGCTTCCTCCACTTCTTCTTCTGGATCTCCATTCAGTAGATCTTTAAAATAAGCTGACCATCATCTTTTAATTGCTCCAGGTTCCACTATCACATTTCCCACTTCATTTTTAATATTGTATACTTTTTCTTTTCCTTCCTATAAGATTTTGCAAGGCTATAAATCGGTTTTTTATTTCCTTTCTCATCCCCTCTCAACTTTTCTCCCTATTCCCTCATTGCCATTTGTTTTGTCCTTTTCTTCTCCCTCTCAGCTTCATTTCTTGCTTGCACATATTCCCGTCTTGATTCCTGTGTACATTGCCTCAACCACTTCCTATGTTTTATAGTTTTCTGTTTTACTGCACCTCTCACTATATCTGTCCACCATGGTGTATGTCTTCTTCTTCCTCCCCCACCCACTCAGTTCCCAAAATCTCCTCCACAACCCTCTTAGCACAATTTCTCACTGTTTCCTATTCATTGTTTTCCTCCATCTCAGCTATATTTCTTTCAAGTTCCTCTCTGAATCTGACTCTAATGTTCTCATCCTGCAGTTTCTTTGTCTTAATTACCTTCCTCTTCTCCTCTTTTGTTGCTATTATTTTCTGCATTTTCGAATCTGCTATCATAATCTGTGGTTGGAGTCTAACGTAACCCCAGGTATCACCTTGACATTTCCAACATTTCTCTTATCGGAGCATATAAAGTAATCTATGATGGATCTTTGGTCACAGTTTCTTGTCACTTGGTTGCACCTGCATTTCGTAAACTTATGGGTCTCCTGGTGTTTGAAAAATCCATTCATGATCTTTAGTTTGTTCCTTAATGCAGAAATCTATTAGTTTCTCTCCCTCTGCATTTCAGTTCTGTTCTCTGAAAAGTCCAATTATCTACTCCACTCCCTCCCTCTCCATTCCCACTCTACCATTGAAATTTCCCATAAGCAGTCCTACCTCCTCCTCCTCCTCCTCCTCTCCTCCCACTTCATAATTGTCATCTAATAGTTCCATGAAGTTGGTCTTCTCCTCTTCACTATGGCCCTGTTGTGGCGCATAAACCTGGTAGAGAATATGTTTTATTCCTAATTCTCAACTTACGTTTCATTAGTCTTTTGCTTATTAATTCTAGTCTGTATGTTTGGGGACAATCTTGGTCCAATAATCATTGCCACTCCATGCATTCTCCTCCAACCCTCTTCCACTCCTCTGTACATGAGCACATATCCATCCCCCCGAGTCCCTTCCCAGTTCTCCACCCATATGCCTTGTTTCTGCCATTCCCAAGATGGATGTCGATTTTCCTTTCTCTCATAATGTCCAAAATTTCATCATCTTTCCTCCTATAAGTTGCTATGTTAATCGTTCCGCATCTAATCCTCAGTGTGTCCATTTTTCTTGTCCAGTTTTGTTTCCTTGTCCGTGATCTGTTTATCAATCCTGGTTCCGAGGCTGGTTCTTGAGTTTCTCAAGCAATAAGGTTTTTACACCACCAGCTTGCTAGGCCTGTTGTGGCAACCCTCCTCTTTTATCCAGGCTTGGGACTGGCATGGGATTCCAGATGTCATTAGCAAACACTTTTTGAAAATTTAAATTTATAATATGTACTGTTTTACTCCTATATATATATTATATATATATACAGGGTGTCCATAAATGTTTACCCTGAAAACAGTATGCTCTCATGTTTTAATGATGAATCTTACATCCATTTTCTTTTTACAGGTGATCTCGTACATGCATAGAGTTTCTCTGCTGGTGTGTTTCATCTACCACATTCGCCGCTAGGAGCGCTGTAGTAGCTGTTCAGTTAAGATGGCATCTGTGACAGAGAAGGTACAATGTGTTGTGTGGCTTGCAGAAAATCTCCTGTCAGTGTTCAGCGAAGGTTCAGAACAAAGTATGGAAAGAATCCACCTGATGTGAAGTTAATTAAGTCATGGATGAAAAAATTCTTGGAAACTGGAAATGTGGAAAAGGGAAAGAGCAGTGGTAGACCATCAGTTTCCGATGGGACGGTGGAAAACATTCAAACTGCTTTCACACACTCACCAAGGAAATTGGAGAGACAAGCTTCATGCCAACTAAAGATACTGAAGTCTACGGTGCACAAGGTGTTACACAAACGTTTGAAGTTACACGCCTACAAGGTACAAATTGTTCAAGAACTGAAGCCTGATGACTGTCCAAAACGTGAACAATTTGCTATTGACATTTTGAACAGCATTGATGAGGATAATGACTTCTTGTTACGTGTCTGCTTTTCAGATGAGGCTACGTTTCATCTTAGTGGTAGAGTCAACAGACACAATGTGCGTATTTGGGGATTGGAAAACCCACGTGCCATAAGGGAGCATATTCGGGGCAGTCCGAAGATCAATGTCTGGTGTGGACTAATGCATAACCAGATAATTGGTCCTTTCTTCTTCGCTGAGAACACTGTTTCCGCAACTGTGTACCTGGATATGCTCACCAATTATGCCATCTCCCAGCTGCAGGACAGGCAGCCAACTGTCATCTTCCAACAAGATGGGGCACCCCCTCATTGGGCGCATGTTGTTCGTGAAACTCTCAATGCAACATTTCCAAATTGATGGATTGGCAGGGACGGGCCAATCCCATGGCCCCCAAGATCACCAGACATTACCCCGCTGGATTTCTTTCTCTGGGGTCATGGTAAAGATTTGGTTTATGCAACAGTTGTTCCAGATATCAGGATATTGCGAGAATGCATTATGGATGCAATTGCAACAGTTAACCCACAAATGTTGGAAAATGTGTGGCGTGAGTGTGAATACTGTTTAGACATTTTATGTGCCACTAGGGGTGCACATGTGGAAGCTTATTAAGTTCATTAACTATGTATCAAAACTTTGTATGTTTATCTACTTATGATTAAAACTGTTTGAATAAGAGTGTTTATTTAAAAGTTATAGATGCTTTAATCAGGATAATCATTTATGGACACCCTGTGTATATATATATATATATTTTTATTTTTTTTTTTTTTTTTTTTTTAAGTTCGGGAAGAACCGATTCGCCTCTATTTAAAAGGGCATATCTCAGCAGAAAAACAAAGAAAAAGTGAGAGGAAAGACAGAGGAAAAAGAAAGGGTGGAGGGGACAGTCGAAGTGGAAAAAGACCAAGGATGAGAAAGACTGCAGGGTCGAGCCCCATCATCCTTGGGTGCTAGGGCCGGGAGGGCGCACGTGAAACCTCCAGGAACAAGCACGTACAAACGAGCACAAAGAGCACTCAAGAGCACGAGCTTAGAACCCCCTTGCGGGGATATATATATATATATATATATATATATATATATATATATAATATATATATATATATATATGATGAATAAAACCACGAAGGAAAGGAAACACAAAATGGTGCTCAAGCGCTTTGTTTAATGACATCCTCAGGAACACTGAAGTACATAAAAAGGTTAAGCCTATATATAGGTTACAGAAAGAAAAAAAAGAAAAAATAAATAACATACATACACACACACACACACTATATATATATATATATATATATATATATATACATATCTATATATACAAATACATACATACATATATATACAATAAACAGAGAAGTAAAAATAATAAAAAAAAAAAAAAAAATTAAAATTAAAACCTTAAAGGATTACCAGTGAGGCGTACAGATTTGTCAGGAAAAATATCGATTTTTAGCACAAGATCAAATGGATTATAAAAATACAAATTTATACTGGAACTCTGCCGGGTTTTAACACAATGCTGCCTATGGTCAGGTTTCGATATATATAAAAAAAAAATAAAAAAAAATAAAATGCAAATTAAAAGTTAATCGATTTTTAGCACAAGATCAAATGGATTATAAAAATACAAATTTATACTGGAACTCTGTCCGGGTTTTAACACAATGCTGCCTATGGTCAGGTTTCGATATATATAAAAAAATAAAATGCAAATTAAAAGTTAATAAAGTAGAAGACAAGTTTACCAAAGATTTAATGTTTTACCCTTCTTATCTATATCTGTTTTAAAGGAATTCAACATAACAGGATCGAGTTGAAAAAGACCTTTGCTTATGTTGAAGTTATTTGAAAGTTGGATAATGGCAGACTCAAGAATATTTCTATTAACAATGTTGCTTGAATGGAATAAAACTGAAGCATTATTCCAATCAATACAGTGGGCTAACTCTGACAAATGGACAAAAAGGGCACTGGACAACTGTCCTGTTCTAACGGAATATTGATGCTGTTTTATACGTGTGTGCAAATCCTTTCCCGTCTGACCTATGTAAAAGGAATCACATTGTTTACAACCAATTTTATAGATAATGCCTGAATTATTGGTAGGGCTATTTTTTACTATGATATTTTTCACAATATTGTTATATGAAAATACTACATTAATATCCAAAAGTTTAAGTACATTAGCAATGCCTAAAAAGCCCGGGAAAAATGGAAGTACTAAAATATTTTTTGACAAAGTACGAGTGTTAATATTGACACGATAGAAAGTTCGTTTTGCCTTGTTGAGACAAGATTCCATAAACGCAGATGGATAACACAAATCACTTCCAATACCGTTGATTTTTTCCAATTCGGCATCGATGTATTCTGGACTGGCGATCCATTTTTCCCGGGCTTTTTAGGCATTGCTAATGTACTTAAACTTTTGGATATTAATGTAGTATTTTCATATAACAATATTGTGAAAAATATCATAGTAAAAAATAGCCCTACCAATAATTCAGGCATTATCTATAAAATTGGTTGTAAACAATGTGATTCCTTTTACATAGGTCAGACGGGAAAGGATTTGCACACACGTATAAAACAGCATCAATCTTCCGTTAGAACAGGACAGTTGTCCAGTGCCCTTTTTGTCCATTTGTCAGAGTTAGCCCACTGTATTGATTGGAATAATGCTTCAGTTTTATTCCATTCAAGCAACATTGTTAATAGAAATATTCTTGAGTCTGCCATTATCCAACTTTCAAATAACTTCAACATAAGCAAAGGTCTTTTTCAACTCGATCCTGTTATGTTGAATTCCTTTAAAACAGATATAGATAAGAAGGGTAAAACATTAAATCTTTGGTAAACTTGTCTTCTACTTTATTAACTTTTAATTTGCATTTTATTTTTTTATATGTATCAAAACCTGACCATAGGCAAAATTGTGTTAAAACCCGGACAGAGTTCCAGTATAAATTTGTATTTTTATAATCCATTTGATCTTGTGCTAAAAATCGATTAACTTTTAATTTGCATTTTATTTTTTTATTTTTTTTTTTTATATATATCGAAACCTGACCATAGGCAGCATTGTGTTAAAACCCGGCAGAGTTCCAGTATAAATTTGTATTTTTATAATCCATTTGATCTTGTGCTAAAAATCGATATTTTTCCTGACAAATCTGTATGCCTCACTGGTAATCCTTTAAGGTTTTAATTTTTAATTTTTTTTTAATATTTTTTTTTAATTATTTTTACTTCTCTGTTTGTTGTATATATATGTATGTATGTATGTATTTGTATATATAGATATGTATGTATATATATATATATATATGTGTGTGTGTGTGTGTGTGTGTATGTATGTTATTTATTTTTTCTTTTTTTTCTTTCTGTAACCTATATATTAGGGTGTTTCATACCTATAGGGTAAAATAAAAATGAGCTTGGAGTTTTAATCCACACTTTTCTCCGTATTCTAAAGAACAAGAAAACACGTTTGTGCAAGTTTGAACCAGATCGCGCTTCATTTAGAGGTCCCCAACTTTGACGACTTTTTGTCAGTTCATTTCTCGCCTGCCTGCAGTGAAGACGGTTTTCTTCGTCACTTGAGCGGTTCGTGTTGTATAGCCTATTGGACAACTATGGAGGTAATTATATATGCTACTAATTATCTCATTTTACTGTGGTATTGAAATTTATTATTATTTAATTTCTGTCATTTTACTGTGGTAGTGATATTTATTATTAATATTACATGAAATTAATTAGTCTGTTGCATATTGGACAACTAAGCTGGTAATTATTTATGATACTAATTAATGTAATTTTACTGCAGTATTGAAATTTATTTAATTAATGAATTGTCAAAGAGAACGTAGTGTACACGTATCAGTTTTATAAATAAAGAAAAGCAGTAACTGGGATTTCGTGTGTTAACGCTGCGCAAGAAGCCATGTCTCGACACCTATGGTACATCTCTGAGACTCTTATTGCCATGGCGTTCTTCAACGCAGATGTGGCAGATGAAGAAAAGGCTCAGATGGTCGTCAGTTTGGGTAAGCCCGCATCGAAAAAGGAACTCAAGCGACCCCAAGGGAAGAACGTCAGGAATCTTGCCTCGAAACACCTGGCGGAGTTCGTGACAGGAAAGACGATGGCTTTCTTCCATGCATTCGACTTGGACACAGAATTCTTGAAAAAGCCAGTTGCCGAGTGGACTGAAGTAGAGGGCTTCAAGCAAGCAGCGGCAACTGTTAACAAAATCTCTGTCGTCAACGATTGGGCCGAAAGAGCCATCGCGCTCACCAAAGAGTTCAACTGTTCTCTGACGAAGAACGAAGAGCAGAAGCAGTATTTGCTCAAAACTGTGATGCAGCATAGGGCGAAATACCCGAATAAAACCAAGAAGGATTTCATGGACAAATGATTCGCAAGAAGTGGTTATGTTTTTGTATCTTTGTGAAAATGTGTAGTGAAATGGTACTCGTTTGTTGAATAAAATTCATTGACAGATTTTTGTTTAATTTTTTCCGTTTATGATCTGCCAGAGCATCAAACTGGGGACCCGTAAACTTTAAACTATTGAATTAATACTTCGGTTTATCAGTCTCCTCAGCAAATGGAACAAGGGGATCCATGGGATTAAATTTTTCCAAACTTTTAATTTATGAAACACCCTACTATATATAGGCTTAACCTTTTTATGTACTTCAGTGTTCCTGAGGATGTCATTAGACGAAAGCGCTTGAGCACCATTTTGTGTTTCCTTTCCTTCGTGGTTTTATTCATCATAAATATTTTTCACGTGTTACCGTGAAATAATTTTCATATATATATATATATATATATATTAGGGTGGTCCAAAAAGTTAAAGCATCGACTAAGTTCTCTCCACAAGGTTGGTTTTATGCCTCTTGGTGTGGACAGTATTTGTGCAAAGTTTCACGTTATTCGGTTAATATTTAGGGGTCGCCCCACTTGCCCCCTTTTGAAAATTTGGGAAAATATATAGACAACTGAATAACTAAATTTTTTTTTGGTTCTCAAAGAATATGAAAGAAAACAGTAAGACAATAGGACATGATAATGGATGTATCTTCATTATTTCTTCTGCATCAGAGTCGCCTTGGATGGTATTGGTATCTGTTTTTGGTGGGTGGCTACGAGTTGTAGGAGGTACTGCTTCTGGTCCTCATTTCGTGTCAAAGTGTCATTGTAGTGCTACGGTGGCGGCGTTGGCCGTAGTCCCCAAGTATCTGTGTTTCCAACCACCCAGCACCTTTTCACGTTTCTGGGTTCGGAACAGTCAAGAGACTGGGCAAAGATGTAATCTCCTCTGGTATCTAGGAAGGCCTCTCTGGTCAGTGGTTTATTTCCAGATTATTCAGGTCCGACTCGCACGTTAACTGTAAAGGACTTCCCCTAGTGCAGGTGTCTCAATCTGACTCTCCTCTGAGTAAGAGACCCAACCGCTCAGGGTCAAGAAAGGGCTAGAATTCAAAGGTAGACCTAATAGAAGTAAACTACTTGTGTTTTTCTCTTTATTATATCTGAAATAAACAACTATTCAGTGTTACAGTATAAACATAACAAAAGGACTGGCAATGCGTCGCACTTGACAAAACACCTGGAGCCCCAATAACCCTTAGTGAGATTTGGCAGAAAGGATAGAAAACAAGTGGGAGACAAGTACCGGAAATGACTTGCACAGAATGTTAACCCTTGTCCCAGCTTAACTACCCTCCAAACTTGACCCCCCGTTTTATGACCTGAATTCCAATTCCTTTATTGGCTGGCTAGTTAGTAGGGTTAGGGTCACAGGCCTGATTTCAGGGCAGATCCAGTGGCCAACAGTGGTTGACACAAACTGCGTAGCTCCCACTGGATGGGACCCACAATCCAAGCCTGATGAATCCGGACCACGTGAGTTGAATCCCAACTGGTTGCCTAGACAACACAAGATTATTAGTTACATGCATCTAGCACCATTAATCACAATAATAACAACATAACAGGCAATTAACCACAAACATTAACTGGAATCATGACTTCATAATTGATCACTGGAAAACATAATTTACTCATGAAATCAAAGCACATAAATAATAAATAACCAACATAACAGGCAATTAACCACAAACATTAACTGGAATCATGACTTCATAATTGATCACTGGAAAACATAATTTACTCATGAAATCAAAGCACATAAATAATAAATAACCAACATACAAAATAATAACTACAAATATTGACAATTATGGCAAACCTATCTCACATGAGTTAATCCACCTATAATCATTGCCAAACAAGCATGGGCAAAAACCTAACTCTGGAATAATATGACTGATGACCTATAATAATGATAATTGGTTCTCTAGCTAGTTACATGACAAGGTGGCAAACTATCTATACTCAGTCAGTTTCAACAACCTATATGTATGTCTACCCTTAATAATAATAATTAACTATGATAATGATGGTGAAATACAAATGAACTCTAGCCAAGGATTACAAAAAACTCCTACCTTTTAAAGGCTTTCCACACTTCCTTGGCTTCTGACAGGAGGTCCGTATTAAGGGTCTATTCAGGTTTCATAACCTTAATCCTAATTACCATTAATGGTTTCCTAACTACTCCTGTGGGGAAAGAAAAACTTGTGAGAGGGGACCCAGATAGGACTTGAAAACTAGGGTGAAGCTTTTTTATGAAAAACTCCACAACCCCCAAAAAATGGGGAATTTGAAAATCACGGGGGGGTTGTGAGAAACTTCACAACCCCCACAGTAGCGTTGTGCGAGAGCAATACCTCGCTCGGCAGCATCATTGACGACTTTCATCTTTAAGGCGCGATCTCTAAGTTCCCTGTAGTTCTTGTCATTTGGCCATTCCCGTGGATCTTTTGAAGTAACTGGCGCGCTTCCTCCTTACTCCAACTTTCAAGGCATCAAAGAGGGTCAATGTCCTTTTTGTGACGAAGGATGCCACATCATTTTCAACACCAGCTTCCGCCATGTCGATTCGTCGGGGGCAGCCATTCTTTTGGGGATGTTGGAGGTGTTGAACCATTCTCCTTTTGGTATCAGGATCGATCCTATTATCGAAGAAGGCCAGTCCAATCAGATGCTCTGACAAGTACCACAGGTGGCGTCTTAGAGCTGTCTTCGCCGCTTGTGCAGCTCCTCCGTGTGGATATTTTTCCAGAAGATGCAGCATTTTGAGATCATTGAGAGGAGCTTGTGTCCCCATTGGCGCTTCATGCCAGTACTTGACGTAAATCAGACTGACAAATAAAGCCAGCTGAGTCACGTTTCGTTCTTCGCGTGCTGTGAGCTTGAATTGATAGTGAAAGAGGTAGATTTGAGCGCATAAATCGCCTTCGCCATCCATCTCGCGTGGTGCATGGGACCCGGAGCTCGGATAAAGAGTTGACCACCAGTCTTTCCCCCCAGGAAGAGCAAAGATAGTTCAAGGAACTCCTTGTAGTCATCACGAGGTTGGCTTGCCTGAAGAGCGTTAGGTAAGTAAGTGAGCATCTCTTTTCTCATCTCTTGGAGTTGAGGGTTCTCGAACAAGCTGTCCGATGCTGAGACAAATGCTTCGTGGGAGAGAGATGGCCATTCCTTTTGAAATCGCTTAAAAAGGCCTGTTTCAGGACTTCCTGTTGAGCCAAATATTGAGGCAAAGATATCAGCAAGTATGACTTCAAGTATATGATGTCAACAACCGATCCAAACTAGCTCGTGACCCAATGCTTCTTCAATCCTGACACAGGCTCCGCGATGTAAACCCGTGTTTGACGCAGTGGTATCGAAGACGAGACCTCTCACATGCTGTTCCACGTTCCATAATTTCATAGTTTGAAGGCATGCCTGGGCCTGTGCTTCTCCAGTTCCTTGTTTCATCTTTGGGACACCAAGCAGCTTCTCCTGTCCATTGAATGTTATAAGGATTGCTATCCGATGCACATTCGTCTTCTTCCCTTCAATGCCGGGGAGAAGCTTTCCGTCCCAATGGAGAAGGACAGGGTCTTCTAGAGAGAATGATTCTAGGTCTTCTCGAGCTGCCTGTTCTCGCCCACTTTCTCTGTAGCGATGAATAGAGCTCCGAGAGCACGTCATCCCAGACAGATCATGCCCCGCGGCCTGTAATACAGCTCCAGTTACGAAAACAGCATTCCGGTCAGAAAGATTGGTGCGATCCATTGCTCCAATGACTTCTGGAGATTGGAAAATGTTCGTAACCTTGTTCTTGGGACGCTTTGGTGCCGGAGCTTCAGACGAAGAAGGAATCGGAACCGATGGTCTATAGTCGTCGTCGTCGTTGCGAAAAAAGGGAAGAAGAAGAAGAGGAAAGATCAATTGATGACACTCCTGCTTCTTCCAAATCTTTCTGTGTTGCTTCATGCCTTGCCTTCCTCTTGGCTTCCTTCTCCATTCTGGATCGCTTTCTGTCCTCTTGTGTAGTCGTTTCCTTATCAATGCCAGCCATGCTGCAAGAATTGACGTCCTTGCGCTGCATGGACAGGAAATTTCGGTCCTCAACGTTGACAATTGTGCTCATGGCATCACTGGTTGCGATGTCAAACAGTTCCTGGATGTCCGCTTTGAAGATGTCTTCATTCATTCTATCGCTGGCACGTTGCCTGGTCCTGTGCTTCTTGAGTGTTTTGTAGCGGTCTAAAAGCTTTGAAAGCTTACCGACACAGGAGTCGATCCGTTGAGTTGGGATCCGCGCTCGGGTCCAGACTTCAATCACCCTCTGGCATGCCTGGTTCAGACTGTCGGAGGTGGTTTGCTTTTGATTGATGTGTGGTATTGTCCCAAGAGGAGGGCGTCAAGGCATGTAGGGAGCCTTGACGTGGATAAAGTTCCAGTTGCCATCCCTAGAAGCCAAACTTTTGGAATTGATCGAGTTTGAGCCATCGGACCTACGGAAGAAAAAGTACATATATAATATATATATTCAGAGTGGGGCGACCTAAATATTCACCAATCACGCTGCAATTTGCACAGACCATGTGGACACTAAATGGACAAAAAACACACTTGTGGAGGCTATCTAAGAGAATTTTGAAATTTCCCCCTATGGATTTGGACCACCCTAATATATATATACACACAGGGTGTCCATAAGTCCGGCATCATAGGAAAAATAATAAAAAAGGCAAAACAAAAGCTTTTATTTACAGAACATGTTCAGTATGTCCACCATTGTTTTCAATACACAAATTCAGATGTGATACCCAGTCAGCAAGCACACAGTGAATGATGTCAGGAGTAATGGTGTTACATGCCCCAATAATGCGCTGCCGCAAATGTTCAACACTCCTAATTTTCTCTGCATATACCAGCGCTTTCAAGTGGCCCCAGAGTTAAAAATCTATTGGTGTGAGATCCGGGCTTCTAGCTGGCCATTCCACAGGCCCTCGACATCCTCTCCAATGACCAGGAAATTGTTGGTACAGGTATTCCCTTACTTGGGTGCTGTAATGTGCAGGAGTCGCTGTATCATCGTCAGTGGACCTCCTTGAAGGTCCACTGCATGGTTTATCTTCTATGGATCCTGTTTCCTTAAACTTTGCAACAAGTCTGCTAACACAACTCTGTGTTATTGGCTCGTGGTCTGGATGCAGTCTGTTAAATTCAGCAGCGGCCTCTCTTTGACTCCGATTTCCTATGAGTAGAATTATCTGGATTCGTTCTTCCTTGCTCACAGACATTATGGCCTGTAGAAAGAGAAAAATATGAATTATGGTTGTAGAAATAGAAAAATATGAATTTCTCTTATGATGCCAGACTTATGGGACACCTTGTATATATATATATATATATATATATATATATATATATATATATATATATATATATATATAAAATATATATATATATATATATATATATATATATATAATGAACAGGAACACCAGAGAAAATACAAACATCCTTCAAGGTTTAATAGTACCAACGTTTCGGAATGCACTAATTCCATCTTCAGGGCTAAAACAATAAAATTCCAAATCACATACAAAATTACAAAATACAAATTGCTTAATAACAATTTAAAATAAACTTAAAAAATTATAAAAAGTAGCTAAGAAAATGTAAAACATTAAAACTAAAAGGTAAATAAATGTGAAGTTAAAAAGTTAAAATTATAAAAAGTAAAAGCATTAAAACTGAAATGTAAATAAAATAAACTAGTACCTTAACCAAAACATAGCAGATCTATCGATGATTCGTCAGAATTTAGGTCTGGTTTTAGTTTATAAATAAACAGAGAGACCATAATTTTAAGCTTAAGGTCAGAGCTTCCAGCAGCAAGTACGGTGAAATTAGACTGTGAAATTGGGTGGTTATTGTTGTGCGAGTGATTACGTATGAGAGAATTAGGTGGTTTGCCAAGGGGTAAATTTGTACGGACCGATTTACCGAGATGTTCGTAAATACGAGATTTTAAATGTCTTTTAGTTTTACCTATATATGACCCCATACAGTGGTCACACTTGTATTGATAAACTATAGATGACTTAAGAAGTGTAGGAATAACATCCTTGTATTTAAATAAATGGTAAATCGATTTAGACGGGGTGAATATAATTTTTATACACAGTTGTGGGTAGAATTCCTTGAGCAATTTTAAAAGTTTATTTCTAATGCTAAAACTTGAGGTTCCCATATAGGGCAAAGTGAAATACAGGATATCTTTGGGGACTGTAATTAAGTTTCTAGTTGTAGGGCTTATTAGTCTATTTAAGGTTCTGCCTATTGTAGTCTCCACCAGTCTAGAAGGGAAATTATTCTTGGCAAGGAGTTTTCGGATGAAATCTAGTTCATCGTGTAGTTTGAAGTAATCTGAACAGATATTGAAAGCTCTATTGGTCAGAGTCGAGATTAAATTTCGTTTGAAACCTAAAGGGATAAAGGAAGAAAAGTTCATAGTAAGATTGGTAAATGTCGCGAAATTGACACGTGAAAAATATTTAAGATGAATAAAACCACGAAAGGAAAAGAAACACAAAGTGGTGCTCACCACTTTGTTTCTTTTCCCTTTGTGGTTTTATTCATCATATATATATATATATATATATATATATATTTTTTTTTTAAGTTCGGGAAGAACCGATTCGCCTCTATTTAAAGGGCATATCTCAGCGGAAAAACAAAGAAAAGTGAGAGGAAAGACAGAGGAAAAAGAAAGGGTGGAGGGGACAGTCGAAGTGGAAAAAGACCAAGGATGACAAGGACTGCAGGGTCGAGCCCCATCATCCTTGGGTGCTAGGGCCGGGAGGGCGCACGTGAAACCTCCAGGAACAAGCACGTACAAACGAGCACAAAGAGCACCCAAGAGCACGAGCTTAGAACCCCCTTGCGGGGATATATATATATATATATATATATATATATATATATATATATATATATATATATATTTACAGTATCATTAAAGAAATCAAGGAAATTAGTAAGACAAGAATGATTGTCAAAAGCTGTGTTAAGAATTTTTATTAATTTATTAATTTCTAAGTGATTAACTATTTTGTCTGGAATGATCATCTCCATAAGCTTACCAACTACTGAAGTCAGGCTGATGGGACAATAATTTCCCCAGAAGCAATTTGTCCCTTTTTTTTAAATATTGGCATAATGTTTGCAAGTTTCCAATTGAGTGGAACTTTTCCAGCCTGTAACACTTATTAAATATATATATGAGAGGAGGGACTATTGTGCAGTTTACTTCTTTAAGTACCTTAGGAAAGAGCTTATCTGGACCTGGAGTTTTATTAGGATTAATTTTATCTACGGCTGAGAGTACTTCACTTTCACTAATGGTAAAATCATGATTCTTTAAATGATCATCAATGAGCATGATTATGGAAACAGGAATAATGTTCATATTTTCATTAGTGATGACAGAAGAGTTTATTTAAAACTTCCATCATTTGTAAATCATCATAAATTTGTTTGTTGTTTATGCCTATGAGTAGGCCAATAGTCTGCCAAGCTACTTTTTTATTCCTAACATAATTATAGAATTCCTTTGGATTCAATTTAATTTGGTTAAATATATATAGCTCATAGTTGCATTTACTTTTTCTAATAATATTTCACTTCGCCTTCTCAATAGCTTGTACGCATTTTCATTGGACAAATTATTTGATTCTTTAAATTTGAAATACACATTCCTTTTAATGCTAAGCTACTTTTAATTTCAGCATTTCACCATTTAAGTTTAACAGACCTTGCTAGTCTCTTTTTATGAAATGGGATATTACTCAATTCTAAACATTTAAAATAATTCTAAAAAGAAGCCCATGTGCCATTAATATCATTGTGATAGAGCCTCATCCCAATTATGGGTCAGAAGTTGCAGTTTCATATCACAAAATTTAGCTCTTTTAAAATCCAAAGTGTATTCCAGGCTCTCTGAATTATAGACATTAATTTTAATTTCAAATGTTATCTGCCTCTGATCACTGGTGGAGAAGTAGTCTCCTACAAAGACATTATCAATTAAGTCTAGGTCTGTATTTAAAACTAATCTAGAATATTGGCAGCTTTGAGGCCAATCAAGAGCCTTATAACAAATGTTGACTTTGTCAAAAAAACTGGTGTCCCTGAAACTTAATATTTGCTTAACTTCAGTTAGTGTATTTTAAATTAGAAGACAGAAAAATGGAATACCGTATTTTTCGGTGTATAAGACGCACTTTTTTTCTAAAAAAAAGGGGTCTCAAAATCACCCTGCATCCTATACACTGAAGGTCATAATATTACCTTTACATGGGCTAGAAGAACTGATGGATTTTTACAAAAATTCATCATCTCTTAGTCCCTCCTGACTGTGTATTGGTTTGGCCAATTTTACACTAAGTTTCTACTCTTCCCAACCCACTGATAACAAGAAAAACAGTACGTATTGCATAATGATTTACTTTTATGTTTCATAACATATAGTATAGTCTCCCATATACTTAATACTATTTTCTTATAATGAGTATGGGTGAAAGAAAATGTATCACCATACTTTTGATGGAGGGCTTTAACAAAAGCACTTTGTTTACTATTGTAGTATAGCTAGTTCTAATAAACATTAAATGTGTGAAAAATAACTTTTTTTCCTGAAAAAAGGCCTTGAAAATAGGGGTGTGTCTTATACACCAAAAATACGGTAATTGCATTTGTGATTCCTCATTTTAACTTATTTAATAGACATACTAAGTTTAGTCTTGTTAAGGCCTGTGGAACTTAAACTATTATAAATTTATTGTATCATTATAGGTTAGGCTAAGGAACCAAATTAGGTTCATTCAAATCTGTGTACATGGTCTATAACAGTTTCTCAAAAATCTTAAATAAGTTTATCAAAATTTGGAAGAAAGGCTGTCAGTGTTTAAACTGAAGAATAACAATAATTAAAAGTCACTAATTTTTATGATATATAATTTATATGATGATGATAAATTGTAGATTACTTGATATGCTTTAATCTTGAACTGCTTCTTATAATTATCCTGATAAAATTTTGGAGAAAGTAAATATGCCACCACCGATCATTGATAAAAAAGTAAGTAAACTTGGATTTTGCCTGAAATTATAAACTCATTTGATAGTAGGTCCTAATTATGGTAATTTTATTTGCTAACCATGTGCTTCAGGCAAATGGTGGCCCAGCACATGTAGAGTACAAAATTCTTAACTTGCAAATCTCTCCCCATAACCTTTACAAGTACAACTGTAGGTATAGGTATAATAATTAATGCAGTGATGGGGTTGTTGAACCTCCTTCACAACATGTAAGGTCATTAAACAGAGAGGACCTACAGCTTTATGTGGGATCTGAGATATGAGTCACTACATTATCGATGCAGAGGATGGTCTCGCATCCAGCTACTACCCAGACCCATTGTTGCTTAATTTTGCTGATTGACAGGAAGTGGTGTTACAATATAGGCATAATTACTTGGGTGAAATGGATAAGGTTAAAGCCTAAGCTAATCTTATAAAAACTTTCTCAATTTTTTATATATATATATAAATAACCTAACCTAACCTCTGTGAGGAGTCACCACACAGAACTAATAAGGTTGTAAGATAAGGTCACCTAATTTAACTTAAACTGACTTATATTCAGTATCATTTACATGTAGTACAATCATGTAGGCCAAGGAGCTAATTGCCTTTTATCTAACCTGACCATTTCCAAAAAAACAGGAGCTATTGATAAAAAGAAATAGCACAGGATAGGAGCTAACATGACCATTAGTAGTATGATACATAATTTAATATCAATTACTTTAACTTTAAAATCTCTTTAAGCAAAGCTTGCCTACAGATGTACCAAAACAAGGTTTTTCAGCCATGAAAATTACTTGGTGGCAGGGATACAGTAGGGAAGGAGTACTGTTCCACTGGGGATTGGGGAACAGAAGAGGTAGGGTAGTATAGGATTTTACTATTAAAGAAATTCTTATCTTATTAAGCTTCCTAACTGGCTGGCATTATGATGGGAACATGAACTGAAAATTAATTAAAGCTTGCTTTTATTACTGGGGCCAAATGATGGTTAAGTGATCTAGTAGGCCTATTTGGAACTTGCCAGTGAACTGCAAAGGAACTTTTAGAATGAAAGTTAGGAATGTTGAGTATATAATGTAGGCATACTTAAGAATTAACCCTTTGAGTGCAAGAAGTGGATCCATATCTCCGCCTGAATATTCATTACGGCTGAGTGCGAAAACTGGATTTACCCCTGTCAGGAAATTTTAATTTTTTAATGGATAATTGGGAACCAGCCCAAAATTTAATTACGCACTCAAAGGGTTAAAACAGATAGACTCTATTCTTGAAATTCTAGTTCAGTGTATAGGAGAAATGCCAGTAATATTGCACCAAACAAACTCATTTAAGTTTAAAACTATGATTTATGAGGCATGTATTACTGTATGTTGAAAAGTATTGTGGAATTGCTTCAAAGAAATGTTTGTATGAAAATTCATCATTTCCTTTCAGTGAAAACTGTAAAATAATCTAGGCTGTGCATTATTATGAAGATAATTATTTATAAAGATAAACTACCAAAAACTTGCTGGAACCTTTGGTTTGGTGCATTTTACTTTAAACTCTCTCCTTTTTTATGGTTTTGGTGTACTGTATATATTTTCTCTTTTAATAAGAGTAACTAGCAAGTTCCTCCACTTAACCTGGATAAGAATTCATGGGTCCCACAGACTTAACACGCAATTCATTTCTGACCCAATTTCCTGTTAACCCTTTCATACCCAAATTAAGTTGAAAAGTAAAAAAAAAAATTGGGATATAAAAATCGTTTAATTGGACCCAAAATAACTGAAAAATATATTTTACAAAGTTTTATTGTTCATAATTAATAAAATACGAAATGTGTTAAATTTCACACATTGGGAACTGGAAGGTCTAAAATTGCTTCCAAAGTTAATGATGAAAATTTCACACACTGGGCATTAAAGGGTTAAGGGTTAAATATAGTGCTCTTGCTCTCTAAACCTGCTAAGAACTGATCTGAATGTGTTCTTATAAAGTGCAATAACTGTACTTAAATAAGCTTTTTCACTTTCCATCTATTAAGAAATCACATCTGAGGTTTTTCAGTCTTTCAACTGTTAAATATCAATGGCTCATCAAAAATTGATGATGATGCCCTATTGGGTCTGATTATTTGCTGTCTTGTGCTAAATTCAATGTTAACTACAATGTAATTTCTGACATAAATTAGACCTAACTTTTGGTCATTGATGGCTTACTACCTATATATTGTTGTGTGTCATAATATTAAAACTAACATTTTTTCTTTTTAGGTTAGGACTCACAGAAGAAGTCCTTCTTCCTCTTCATCATCATCATCCTCATCATCATCCTCATCCTCATCATCATCCTCTTCCTCTTCATCTTATGAGGATAGAAGAGGGCCTGGAGGCAATCAGAACAGAACTAGGAAGGAAGCTTCTCACAAGAGGGAGAACAGACAACCAAGGAAATCAAGGTTGGCCAAAAGAGGAGGATCTAGCAATGATAGATCCAAAGGAAAAAAAGCCAAATCTTCATCTGGGTGAGGAGATTAACACTTTACCCTTTCTTTGAAGCCCTTGTAATAAAGATTAAAGAAAAAAATTTATGAAACTGATGAACTACTGTACATTGGCATGACTAATTTTTAAATTTGGTTCTACTTCAGGAGGAAACACAATTCTTCTAAAGGAAGTAGTCGCAAAAGTGGACATGGGCTTCGGAAGGACTATAAAGAATTTTCATCTAAGGATCATGAACGGGTTCACATTCATAAAGTAGCTCGATCTCCCTCACGACATCACAGGAGAACCAGTTCTAAAAAGCTCCTTTCCCCAACCCCTGTTTCTAGTAGGAAATCCCGTAAGCAAGTTTCTCCATCATCTCACAAAAGAGGTTAGTTTCAGTTTAGGTGTAACAGGCTGATTTGGCTTACTAAATCTAGGAAAGTGACTGTGAATTTGGGTTGCTGCTCAGCTAGATCATGTAAAATTCATATGAAGGGTTACCAGATACATTAGTATTATTATTATTAGTTGTAATAGTTGTTGTTTTTAGATATGGTATAATTTAATTAAGGTTCAGTTAGGCTATCAGATTACTTAAACTGACAGTGACTAACCATGGCATGAGGAGAGTCGGTGAAATTGTATTCTATTTTCAGTTCACAAACGTTCTTCATCTCCGCGTGAAAGACTGGATTATCATGGACGAACACTAGAGCGTTCTTTGAGCCATAGTAGGGACTCGAGCCTTGGTCCTTCTTCACGCCCAAGAGACCCAAGAATCGACGATCGTCTGAAGAGATCTCCAGACATCATCGGCCGTGAAAGATATGGGTAAGGATTTAATAAAGTATTTCTGTCTTATCTAATGCTTTTAGATTGGCCTTACCCCACAAGTATTACAATGAGTAAGTTTAATCAATAATGTAACTTAACAAGTTCATTGGAACTGAATTTAGCCCACCAGTCAGCATCATTCATATGCAAAATAAAGTTTTACAGAATTTACCCCTTTGATCTTTGACTGATGCTGAAGGCAATTTAAGCACATTTTAAATGCATATGTACCATTAAGCCAGTTTATATGACATTTGGATCACCATCCTGATGTCACACGAGAGAGTACATAATGGCTAACCATTATTAGGAAAACACGTTTATTATTTTAAAAGATTTTATAAAAGTTTAAGGTTTTGTTGAGATATTTCAGTATTATCTTATAGCCTTGAATAGTGTAAATTCTATTTAATTTTAATACTGAGACATTTTTCTTTTGAAGTTGAACTTGTAAATTATGCTTCTTTTTTTTTTTAATGTCAGACATTTTTTATTGTCAGACATTGTTTTTGTTTGGACATTATTATTTTTGGTGACAGTATTAAAATTTCAAGAGGAGAAACGTACTAAAATTTTTTTATGCTTTTTAGAAATTTTGCTTCTTGACGAACTTTTTCCCCTCCCCGAGATTGTGGGCATTCCCTCAAGATACTTATGTATCTAATTTTTACATTAGAGAGGGTGCCCAGACTTTCTGTCCACCCTGTACATTGAATAACTGAGATAAATATTTAGAGGGCGTGATTCACCGAGGAGGTACGAGAGAGACGAATATGGAGAGAGAGAGAGAAGAGAAGCTCCCCCATCGCTGTGCGAAGCAAAGAGATGGAGAGAAAAGACTTGCAAAGGCACAGAGAGTATGATCAGTAAGTGTCTCTCTCTAGCATTCAAAAATCGGGTATTATAGTAGCGGCAATATCGGTGAACCGTTAAAAAAAAGAATCGTAATCACTGAGTTAAGTAATTCGGCCTCGTTTAGTTTATTCTTAAGACAAAATGCATAGGTCTATTTTCTTATATAAACGTTTTTTTAAACTTAGAGCTTTTGGAAGAAGCCCTGCCACCTCAAGCGGTCAGTTGCCACATCTTTATTCCAGTCGTGAAAGGGATAGCTACGAGGATCGTTGTCGGGAGGATTTGAGGAGAGATGAGAGAGAAAAGGACCCCAGAGAGAGAGATCCTAGGGAAAAGAAGCTGTTCAGAGAGAGAGAGATTTATAAGGAGAGAGAGCGAGAGACGGAGGATAAAAGAGGTAAAGAATTTAACACAGTTCATTGGTGGAAATACATTGTATTTGCTATTTTATATATATATATAAATGATTCCTCTACTGAAAACCTTGATCATACCCAAATTGGAATACTGCTCGGTCCTAACATCCCCATTAAAAAAGAAGGCATTAGACAGCTGGAAGGGATCCAGAGAAGCTTCACAGCCAAGAGCAATGGGTGCAAAGAACTAAATTACTGGGAAAGGTTACGCGAACTAGACCTGTATTCACTGGAAAAAAGAGAGAGATACACCATTATTTACACTTGGAAAATAATGGAGAAACTAGTCCCTAATCTTACTCTGAACCCTATAACTCCCCAAACAATGGTGGAAGGTAGAAGCGGTAGACTGTGTCGTATTCCCAAATTGAAGGCGAGACAGGGAACATCCTTAATCCTGAAAGAAAATAGTTTTGTAGTGAGAGGACCAAAACTGTTTAATCAGTTGCCAAAGACCTAAGAAACACGAAGGGAGTTGCAGTGGAAATCTTCAAAAGAAGACTAGACGCCTGGCTCAGAACATTCCCCGATGAGCCGGGCGTACCTGGCTATGTGAGGTGGAGAGCACAAGAAACCAACTCACTACTTCATCAGGCCAACTCGAGAGGAGGGGCACAGCTTAACCTTCGCGAAATGAGGAATCATCGCGCGAAACCTTTGTAAGGTTGTAAGGTTATATATTATACTGAGCGGCAGAAAAATCGGCCCGCTTGGAATATCGCGAAAAGCAAAAAAGTGGGCAAGCTTCTGTTTATGAAAGTTTTAAAATTTGAAAATCTACATGCTAGACGTCCAGCAATGCGCCCGGAATTGCTTCCACACCACCGCAATGCTCGTCTTGCTTTCGCTCGTGAGCATGTCAATTGGACTCCTCCCAATTTAAGCAACCCTCTCCGTAAAAGTGCACGGGGCGAATCTTTCTCCTGTTCTTCTCCATACTCTTTCCCGTCCATTGGATATCTTGATTCGCCCGTGAACAATACGCGTCTCCATTGGACCATAGTCCAATTGAAGTGCTCACGAGCGAAAGCAAGACGAGCATTGCGGTGGTGTGGGAGCAATTCCGACGTGTAGCATGTAAACCGCTTTCCGTAAGTCTCCTTCTAACGGTTCGCTCCGATACACTGACGTCTCGAGACCTTTCCAGCTCATTGCGGACGTTTGTGGCAGTCAAGCGACGATCTCTCAAAACACTCAAGACGATGAAACGATCGTCACGGGCAGATGTGCAGCGCGATCTTTCAGATCCTGGTCTTTGGGTGTACTCTCCTGTCTCTACATAACGTTGGTAGACACATCGAACCGTTGTTCTTGGAATTCCTAGCGCATCGGCGACGTAACGCTGGCTCCGACCATCTTCAGTTAGGGCGACGACTCTTGCGACGTTCACGGCACTCAAATCCATTGTAAATGTCCAATTCTGAAACCCAAAAGAATTAGAAGTCTATCTGTTACTAAACGCAAATGTCTACTCCCACTAGTGGAAGAAAAAGGTGGCACTAGCAGTCTAAGAACAACTGAATGTCAGACTGTCGAATTCTTGAAAGAAGTCGAAATTCATTATAGCTAGTGTATTCGCAGCTGACATTGTTTTGTCTCGTTATTCGATTGCCTCAGACTATATTTTCAAATGTTAAAACTTTTATAAACAGAAGTTTTACCACTTTTTTGCTTTTCGCGATATTCCAAGTGGGCCGATTTTTCTGTCGCTCAGTGTATATACATGTGCCTCGGTGGTGTAGTGGTTAGCGTCGCTGACTACGAATCCATCGGCCCCGGAATCAAGACCCGGTGACTGCAGGTGCGCGCAGCAAAACCCAGCTGTTGATCCTTCCACACAATAAAGAAAGTGGTTGGTAGATAAATGGGAACCCTCGGTGGCCTAGTGGTTAGACGCTGGGCTGCTGGTGGGGCGTGGTTCGGATTCCACGTTAAACTGTAGGTCTAAGGTGGAGTGAAGAGCTTGACCTTCGTCAGAATGAACAATTCGGGCGGAAGCTAACCAAAGGTGTGTGTGTGTGTAATTTTTTTTTTAATTGGGGTTAACCTCCTTCGCAACATTTAAGGTCATATGACGAGGGGACCTACAGCTTTACGTGGGATCCGAACCACGGGTCGCTACATAATCTGGGCGCAGAGGACGATCTCCCATCCAACTACTACCCAGACCCAGTGTCGCTTAACTTCGCTGATCTCCGGGAAGCGTGTTGTGACATTGGCCACGACGTAGCATATATATATACAGGGTGTCCCATAAGTCCGGCATCATAGGAGAAATTCATTTTTTTCTATTTCTCCAAACCATAATTCATATTTTTTTCTTTCTACAGGCTATAATGTCTGTGAGCAAGGAAGAACGAATCCAGATAATTCTACTCATAGGAAATCGGAGTCAAAGAGAGGCCGCTGCTGAATTTAACAGACTGCATCCAGACCGCGAGCCAATAACAGAGTTGTGGTAGCAGACTTGTTGCAAAGTTTAAGGAAACAGGATCCATAGAAGATAAACTACGCAGTGGACCTTCAAGGAGGTCCACTGACGATGATAGAGCGACTGCTATCCTGGCTCATTTTAATAGAAGTCCCAATAAGTCTCTTCGGCAATTATCCGCCGAGACAGGAGTGTCGAAAAGTAGCATCCATCGCATTCTTCAGGCTCACAAATGGCATCCATATAAACTTCAGATCCTACAGAAATTAAGCGATGATGATCCCGACCTGCGGATGGAATTTTGTGAATGGGCTACGGAACAATATGCTCGGGATGCCAATTTCCCGTCCACCGTTCTGTTCAGTGACGAGGCTGTTTTTTATGGAAATGGTGAGGTAAATCGACAGAACACCCGCTACTGATCTCAAAACAACCCTCACTGGTATAACTCTTCAAAGGAACAAGGTGCATCTCGGGTTATGGTATGGTGTGGCATTTGGAAGAATCGCATCATAGGCCCCCTCTTTTTCGATGAACATGTCACTGGAGCCACCTACCTACGTATGCTCAAGGAAGAAGCATTTCCCAGTGTCTTGAACGAAGAAGGAAATTTCCCAACATGGTTCCAGCAAGACGGCGCTCCCGCACATTACAGCACCCAAGTAAGGGAATACCTGTACCAACAATTCCCTGGTCATTGGATAGGACGTCGAAGGCCTGTGGAATGACCAGCTAGAAGCCCGGATCTCACGCCACTAGATTTTTATCTCGGGGCCACTTGAAAGCGCTGGTATACGCAGAGAAAATTAGGAGTGTTGAACATTTGCGGCAGCGCATTGTTGGGGCATGTAATACCATTACTCCTGACATCATTCACCATGTGCTTGCTGACTGGGTATCACGTCTGAATTTGTATATTGAAAACAATGGTGGACATATTGAGCACGTTCTGTAAATAAAAGCTTTTGTTTTGCCTTTTTTTATTATTTTTCCTATGATGCCGGACTTATGGGACACCCTGTATATATTAAACACAGACCGTGCATGGAACAAGGAACTCTTCTGGTGGGAAATTACATCCATTATAGTTCGAATAAGTAATGATAAAGTTTTTTCTTTTTTATGATGGAAAGCCCAACGTGGGCACCGGGTTAGTCGCAAAGAGGCCTCAAAACATAGCTTCCCTCACCAGCTACCTGCAAAGCAAATAGGATCCAGCTTTGGGACAGAATCTAGGGTTTACAGCCTACACTTAGCCTACTACATTCAGAACCTATATATATATATATATATATATATATATATATATATATATATTATATATATATATATATATATATATTATATATATTAGGGTGTTTCATAAATTAAAAGTTTGGAAAATTTTAATCCACATGGATCCCCTTGTTCCATTTGCTGAGGAGACTGATAAACCGAAGTATTAATTCAATAGTTAAAGTTTACGGGTCCCCAGTTTGATGCTCTGGCAGATCATAAACGGAAAAAATTAAACAAAAATCTGTCAATGAATTTTTATTCAACAAACGAGTACCATTTCACTACACATTTTCACAAGATACAAAAAACATAACCACTTCTTGCGAATCATTTGTCCATGAAATCCTTCTTGGTTTTATTCGGGTATTTCGCCCTATGCTGCATCACAGTTTTGAGCAAATACTGCTTCTGCTCTTCGTTCTTCGTCAGAGAACAGTTGAACTCTTTGGTGAGCGCGATGGCTCTTTCGGCCCAATCGTTGACGACAGAGATTTTGTTAACAGTTGCCGCTGCTTGCTTGAAGCCCTCTACTTCAGTCCACTCGGCAACTGGCTTTTTCAAGAATTCTGTGTCCAAGTCGAATGCATGGAAGAAAGCCATCGTCTTTCCTGTCACGAACTCCGCCAGGTGTTTCGAGGCAAGATTCCTGACGTTCTTCCCTTGGGGTCGCTTGAGTTCCTTTTTCGATGCGGGCTTACCCAAACTGACGACCATCTGAGCCTTTTCTTCATCTGCCACATCTGCGTTGAAGAACGCCATGGCAATAAGAGTCTCAGAGATGTACCATAGGTGTCGAGACATGGCTTCTTGCGCAGCGTTAACACACGAATATCCCAGTTACTGCTTTTCTTTATTTATAAAACTGATACGTGTACACTACGTTCTCTTTGACAATTCATTAATTAAATAAATTTCAATACTGCAGTAAAATTACATTAATTAGTATCATAAATAATTACCAGCTTAGTTGTCCAATATGCAACAGACTAATTAATTTCATGTAATATTAATAATAAATATCACTACCACAGTAAAATGACAGAAATTAAATATAATAAATTTCAATACCACAGTAAATGAGATAATTAGTAGCATATATAATTACCTCCATAGTTGTCCAATAGGCTATACAACACGAACCGCTCAAGTGACGAAGAAAACCGTCTTCACTGCAGGCAGGCGAGAAATGAACTGACAAAAAGTCGTCAAAGTTGGGGACCTCTAAATGAAGCGCGATCTGGTTCAAACTTGCACAAACGTGTTTTCTTGTTCTTTAGAATACGGAGAAAAGTGTGGATTAAAACTCCAAGCTCATTTTTATTTTACCCTATAGGTATGAAACACCCTATATATATATATATATATATATATATATATATATATAGGCTGTTTTATAACATGTGGGACGCACTTTCAAGATGGATTCAGGACCTGAAAACAATGAAAAAGTTCAAAAACATGCACGAAATCGCTTTGTTTCCGAGTTACAGCCCGTTTTGTGTTCCAGCAATTCTTTCCTCAAACTGTTTACAAACACTGCTTGCTGACAGTTTGTGTGTGTATACGAGACTTATTTCATGTATAGCCTTGCTGATTGTAATGTTTCGTACACTCTATGACATGTTTCAACATCGTTGAATGTAGAGCCATCAGTCAGTCAGAGGTGCATCGCGGTGTTTCACTGTTCGTATTCGTAACTTCTTACCGTGAGCAAGTGCAGTCCAGTGAAAAAAAAAACCTTAAAAGTTTTTCTGCTATTCAGTGATTGTGTGCATTTCAAGCGAGAATGGAGGCTTATTCAAACAGAAATGGCAGACATACATCTCGTGTATGGACTTGCCGAGTGTAATGCGGCCGCAACAAGACGTCTGTATGCGGAAAGGTTTCCGAATCGTCGTCTGCCAGATAAGACCACCTTTCAGAGAATAGACGAGCATCTTGGTGATACAGGATCATTCAACAAACGAGTTTCAGATGGTGGTAGACCAATCAGCGCTAGAACTGTTGAGTTGGAGGAGCGGGTCCTGAATCGCGTGGAGGAACATCCTGGTGTCAGCACCCGAATGATAGCAGCAGTAGAGGGTGTAAGATACACAATTGTGTGGAGAATTTTACAGGACCAGCTTTACCCATATCACATTCAGAGAGTACAAGGCCTTACTGAAGCTGATTTCCCACCAAGAGAGGCTTTTTGTACTTGGTTCCTTCAACAGTGTGTTCGCGATCCTCTTTTTCTATCCTCCGTGTTGTTTTCTGATGAGGTTGCTTTCACAAGAAATGGCGTGATCAATTTTCACAACACTCATCACTGGGCTGAAGAGAATCTGCATGCCATCATCCAGTCAAGGCACCAACAACAATTTAGTATCAATGTATGGGCAGGACTTATTGCCGACAACTTAATCGGTCCTTTTGTTTTGCCTGGAAGATTAACAGGAGAATCCTATTCCAATTTTTTAAGGAATGATTTAAGCGATTTACTAGATGAAGTTCCTCTTGGTGTCCGATGTCGTATGTGGTTTATGCATGACGGCGCTCCGCCTCATTTTAGTCGAGTAGCCAGAGACTATTTGGATGACCATTTCCCTGATAAAATGGATAGCCTGTGGAGGACCATTGCGTGGCCTACTCGCTCCCTGACCTGAATCCACTCAATTTTTACGTGTGGGGTCATCTGAAATCCATCGTTTATGTGACACACATTGACAACGTTGAAATGCTTCGCCAACGTGTAGAACAAGGAAAATCCGAGCAATACGTGGAATGTTTGAACGCGTCAGGCAGTCTATAACGAGGCGTGTTCAGGCGTGTATTCAAGCGCAAGGCGGTCATTTTGAGCACTTCCTTTAAAGGTAAGGCGGATACTTGTTGGAACACACAATGGGCTGTAACTCGGAAACAAAGCGATTTCAGGCATATGTTTAGATAAACTTTTTCATTGTTTTCAGGTCCTGAAAGTGCATCCCACATGGTATGAAACACCATGTATATCGCGCCATTCCCTTCTGCAGTGCACTTAGATATTTAAATTCTGATTTACTTCAGTCTCTTCTGTGAGTTGAGTAGAAGCGAGGGCTACGTCGTGGCCAATGTCGTAACACCGTTTTTCATCAGTCGGCGAAGTTAAGTGACTTTTGGTCTGGGTAGTAGTTGGATGGGGTACTTCTGCGTCTTGGGGACTCGCGGAGGCGCTCTCTCTCTGAGTACCGACTGGGAGATGGCACTCATCCTTTCTCTTCGGTGCTCGGAGAGGTAGCGTGCTACCCCGATAGTGGAACTTTTAAGTTTGTGGAGGAAGCTGGTCTCCCTCTCTTGCGTTTACCCTCATTCTTTACTCATCATCAATTTTTCTTCATACGTTCATTGTATCGTCCTCATTTGTTATTCATTTCTTCAGGCGTTACTCATTTCATAATTTTGTTGCTTAACTCTTAATCTTAATTAGCGTGTATATTCGGCGTCAACGACTTCGATGTTGCGACGCCAGAGGTATTATCTCAAATCAATTAACTGTTTTCCGCGTCTAGATTACGTAGCGACCCGTGGTTCGGATTCCACGTGAAGCTGTAAGTCCCCTCCGTCATAGGACCTTTATAGATGTTGCGAAGGAGGTTAAAAACCCCATCAAAACACAAAAAGTAGAAGCGAATGAGTAAGTTTACGATTGTTTTACGTGTTTACTTAACTAAATTCATATCGAATCAAAGTGTAGTTTAAAGAATTTTGAAAATTCATATTATGTATGTATTATTCTTTTTAACCCCTTACTGTACTAGGACGGTACCACCGGGATTCTGAGTATCTCAGGGACAGAGAAGTTATAATGAGAGGCAGAGACTACGACGACGACGATAGGGAATATTACGCAAGGCCTCCTCCTGAAGTGGATTCTAGGGAAAGTTCTTTGGAGAGGTCTTACGATGACCCCTATGACAGATACAGTGAGTCGTTTATATACCGAATTATTTGCAGCGTCACGGCAGAGTGCCGTCATTGGTGGCGTTTCTGTAGATTAATCCTTATTTATATACAGCGAATAGGGGATGGAGCGCAACGTCTGGAATCAAAAGAGACCACTTCGAGCAATTGTAATCTATATTTCACATTGATTACAGATTTTGAGGAGTATCCTGTATTGGGTTATTTAAGTAAATGATATTAAGATGATATTCTCGTGTGCTTGGTTCATTGGTGATTGGTCTCAGGCTGTGAAGGCCCGGGTTCGATTCCCACCTTCGCCATGGTCGGAGTTTGGCCTGGCTCAGGTAACTAGGAGTTCACGCTTAACTTCCACCCCAACTTCCAAATTTGTTGGGAAATAGGGTTCTGGTTAATTTTTTTTAAAATTTCTAATTGATGCTAATTTCTTTTACAATTTGTTCTCTCCCTGCAAATGGCTTTAATTTAACCATAACTAATCCAACGAGACTACGTGTATGTACTTCCCTTGGACCCTTACTTTTCTTAATGTATGTAAATGATTTTTATCGATCAACAACACTAAACTGTATTTAGTATGCAGATGATAAAATACTCCCTTCTACACACTATGATATCAACTCTATAATGAATGAAGTGAACAGGCAATTAGATCATGGCTACAAATAGGCGTGTGCAAATAAGCTTTGACTGAACTTGACAAAATCATCATATATATGATTGTAACTAAAAGCACTGTAATTGCGCGCACACTGTTAATGATTGGAAACACTCCTTTTGCAAAAGTTAATGAAGTTAAAGTTCGTGGCATCAAGTTAGATGACAAATTAAACTTCAAAAGTCACACAGAACATATCAAATCGAAAATATCTACCAGTAGGTTTCTCTACATAATATTCGGACTAAAAAAAAAAAAAAATTCCCTAAAATGCTCTCCTCACACTGTTACTCATTTATTCATCCACACTTACTATATGAACTATCAGCATAGGGTAGCACAAAGAATTATGTATGATACCTGCTAGAAGTAATCCATAAAAAATGTTTACAAACTCTCGCAAACAATAATAATAGCCAATCTCATACCTCTCCAATGTTCAGAGATTTAAATATTCTAAAACTAAATGATTTGTATGAACTTGCTGTCGGTATCAGTATGTACAAAGTTGCTAATAATAGAAACTATACTTCACCCATTCACAGGCAGGTTACCCGAGTTATTTACCTCCCATCAGACCAACCCTAATCATAATACAAGGCTTCCCAATGATTTCATACATAAACCAAATTATTCAATGCAAATTGCGGGAAATGCTCTCTACTACAAAGGGGCAGATATTTGGAATGCTATACCTATAAATGTCTGACAAGCACCATCATTAATTTTGTTTCGCTAATTTCTAACTAACTCCTATTAATGTATGCGAGTATATACAAATATATATTGCAATTTGTAAGTATTAATAAACAAAGAAAATTGCCTATTATATATATATGCAAAATTCACAATCTTAAATCTGGTGCAGTTACAAGTTATATAAATTATATGTTAAAAGTTTCCATTATACCGGGTGTACATAAAGTCAGGATCTATTTTTGTGAAGCACTTGGAAATTATATGGAATTCAATCATAAATGATAAAGTGGTAACATTTATTAAATAATTAAGAGTAGGATTCGACGTGACGCCCATCAGTATCCCTGCACAGCTCAAATCGTTCCGCAGCATTTCTAAACACATTCTGGAGCATTTGCGGGTTATGTTATCTGCAGCAGTTCGTATACGTGTACGTAAGTTTTCAAGACTCGTAATCTTCGTCTGATAGACGTGCGATTTGATAAAGCCCCATGCAAAGAAATCTAAAGGGGTTAAATCTGGTGATCTCGCTGGCCAAGGTCTGTTGCTTCCGCGTCCGATCCAGCGATTTGGAAAACGTCCATTTAGATAATCCTGAACAATTTTGGCATAGTGACAAGGAGCACCATCATGTTGATAGACGACGGTACTAACAATCCTATCCCCGTCGTCTATCAACATGATGGTGCTCCTTGTCACTATGCCAAAATTGTTCAGGATTATCTAAATGGACGTTTTCCAAATCGCTGGATCGGACGCGGAAGCAACAGACCTTGGCCAGCGAGATCACCAGATTTAACCCCTTCAGATTTCTTTGCATGGGGCTTTATCAAATCGCACGTCTATCAGACGAAGATTACGAGTCTTGAAAACTTACGTACACGTATACGAACTGCTGCAGATAACATAACCCCGCAAATGCTCCAGAATGTGTTTAGAAATGCTGCGGAACGATTTGAGCTGTGCAGGGATACTGATGGGCGTCACGTCGAATCCTACTCTTAATTATTTAATAAATGTTACCACTTTATCATTTTATGATTGAATTCCATATAATTTCCAAGTGCTTCACAAAAATAGATCCTGACTTTATGTACACCTTGTATTACACCATATTTATAATATGCCTCATTTATCTGTACAGTATTTTTATAACTTTAAGATCGTATGATCATTTCTAATTTATTTTAATAGAAATTAATGATTATTGGTATTTGAACGTGCTGTTTACAATTTTGTTTACCATATTGTTTACCATTTACCTTCTTTTTTTCTATTATGTCTATTATTATTTCTCTTATTATACAGTATTGTTTGCCATTTCTTTTTCTACTATTTTGAAGATTATTTTAATTTGTAATGACAGAATTAACTAAATGCAACTTTATTTTATTTTCCACATTCTATTTATATTTCTCATTTTCCTTCATAAAAATTTAAGTGAATTTCAAAGATTTTGCCTGAAAAGCTGTCATGTTTCTCAATAGCATATCCAGATAAGAATGCTATAATCACACTACTAACCTACTAGCCACTAAAAATGCAAAAAGAAACGTTAATATCAACATTGTGTAATCCTATGTAGGTGTGATGTTATATCTTATGTAGTGTGTTCTTTCTGAATTATTATTATTATTAGTATCGAGAAAAGTCTGCGAATAGACCATCAGTGACGTCACAGTGTTGCATATTTTTTTAGATACAGAAAGTGTAATGTGACATCATTGTTGGTCAAGTCAATTGGCAGAAAGGAAGTTAATTTTTAATTGAATCAGTTTCTTTGAAATCTAATTGGTTGAAATGTGTGGAATGACCGTTGGAATCGTTGTATTCGTTCCTCGTAGGTGATCATGACAGATTACGATATGAAGGGTCGAGGAGGTACGACGATATTTTGCCTCAAGATCGACGGGGGTCTGCGGGGGACTATTCCCCAATTGACGAATTGCGAATACCTGATGACCGGAGGGGTAGGCCCCCTCCACCTCCAATGGAAGCCAGATTCCCTGACGATAGGAGAAAGTGAGTCGTTAAAACTTTTCGCGTAGTCCTGTTTCAATTAAGTAAGTCATTTATAGAGGATCATTTGCAGTGGCGCAATCTCACCGAGGCACTTATTAATTTAGTTTATAGTTTGTTCATTTTTTGTTTAATTTTCAGTTAAATTTAAATTATTGCGTTTTCTATTTTTATCTTTTAAAATAATTGCATTAAACTATAATTTAATATATTATATTATAATAAGAGAGCTGTCCGTCTGTCCGTCACACTTTCAGAAATTGTGAGAAAAAAATTCAGAAATTGTATTACGGGCGACAATATGAAGCTCAAGATTTTCATAACTGTTCTTTTCTGTAGTTTAGCAATGGGGTAATGGGGGATGGGTGGGGTAATGGGGAGGGGTGGGGGTAATGGGAGAGGGGGTTAGCCCCCAAGTTGCATGAATGGGGGTGAGGAGGTTTTGGGAGATACCAGATTCAGAAATGTTGACACAATGTGAAGCTCAAAATTTTCACGGCTGCGTTCTTTTTTTGTAGTTTAGCCTGTCTAACCGTCAGCGAAGTGACGGGAACTGTACTAGTATAATATAATTTAGAAGATATACACGTAGGGATCTGTAGCTGTGGAAGTACTGAAGAACAGTGTGTATCAGAACATTAATATACAGTATGAACCTTTAATACGTCACGCATTCATAGTTAATTAAAATTAGGTGAATTAATTTTCGTTCATGAAATTTTAAGGCGCATAACGTGAATTATGTGACGAATCTCGACATATTAATTTCTTATCAACGTAAAGATGGTCCAAAATGCTTACCTCCACATCCTCCTACAATAGATCATCCCGTTTCTTATTGACCAAGACAACGATATGGACAGCAGGACGGCGCAAGACTCGCAACAAAAAATGTAGTTCAGGACATTTTGCGTGAAACTTGTGGCCCAAGAATCCTAACACGTACCCCAGCCTTCACGACTGGTTTTGCATAACCCCTGCTACCTGATCTAAAACCCTGTAAATTATTTTTTTATGGGATATCTAAAGGACAGGGTGTTGAAAGAAAATTCCAGGACATTGGAAGCTTTAAAAGCGGAAATTGAACATAAAATCGAGCTCAATTTCTAAACTGAAATGCTGCAGGCCATGATAAGAAATTATCTCGAGTCGTCACGTAATTTCGCAAAGTGAAAGACGCTTCAAGCATGGTGTGTGCCCGTAAAAACAAACACTCACATCCTTCCACAATAATCGTGCAAAGTTTCATGAACCTAAGTTGATCCATTGTTATTTACTTATTTTTTAAACTATGCCGCTGACCCATCGTTAATCCTTTCACTGCGGGCATTTAAATGGGGTAATTTAAATTTGAACTTGCGTTCAGATTTTGTGAAGGACGATGAATGTATTTTTTGTGTTAACAGCAGTGAAAGGATAAAGAACCGCTCCATACAGTTGTAATTTTCCATTTGCTGAAAGCATTTAACTGTAATGTTCAAGTTAACTATGTCCAAATTCGGTACGTTCATCCGTCTTGACAGTTTTCTAATTTTAAATTTTATTCATATTCACAAAACGAATAAAAATTACTAAATATAAAAATTGTACGCGAGATTTTTTTTTTTATCAGATTTTTTTTCCATTTTAAAATAGGGTTTTGTTTAAAATAATGTACAGGGTGTCCCGAAAGTCCTGACCCATAATGTACAAAATTATATTAGCCTTTGGAGCAGGACTTCTGGGACACCCTCTATATTAATTGTTAAAGCTTTCTTGTTTTAGTCAGGGATTCGACTTAGAACGTAAAAGTCTCGGGTTCGAATCCCGCCGGCCACACCCACCTCCGGACACGAGAAATCAGGGTTTAATATGTGACCTTCTCTTAACCCTTTCCCTCCTCTACTTAGGAGCGGGTCATCGATGGATCGGTCCCAGCATGATGGTTGGGATGACAGAGCCCCTGTGCCATGATGGACCGCCTTCAGGATAAGTGTGATCACTATGCTCATCACCCACATCATATGTCGCATCCCCATCAGGCTCCCTCAATGCCCCACAGAAGGGGTGACTGGGGGGAACCAGGACCCCCACCTGGTGTTGGAAGGTCTCATCCAGCACATCTTTGGGAAAAACATCATGTTAAGAAGAGAAGGTAATGTAGTTTGTCTATCCGCCACGGTGGCTCAGTGGTAAAACGCCGGGCCATTGAGTTGAAGGTCCTGGGTTCGAGTTTCAGCGCGGACTTAAGATTTTAGCACTTAAGGAGCTCATATGGGGCTTCTCTAGTGGGATAGCAGTGGCTCGAATCCCACGTAAAGCTGTTGGTCCCCAACCTCCTATGACCTTTGCGTTACGACATCATCAATGATACACGTGACAGGGGAAGAATAATAATTCCGATTGATTTCTTTGCACAGAGGTGGGGAATGGCCTGAGGAGTACCCACTTGGGGAGAGGGGGATTGGGGAGAAGGAATGGATTGGCCCCAGAGCAAAGAGAGAGAATACACCCTCCTGTACCCCATGATAAAGGATGGGGTCCTCCCCACGCGAGGTAAGAATTAGTTATAATGTCTTTTAGGATTTTAATTAATTGGGAAGTTGGCTTTATTTGCGAATTTGATCTTTACTCGTTTAACTTTTAAAGTTTGTAATCGAACAGTTAGATACGAGTACATCATTTTGTATTTGTCCTCACTGACTCAAAATGAAGAGAGATTTAGCGTCTTCTAAGTCGTTCTTGTATTAGTCACTCTATCAGACCCAGTACCGAACGTTTAAAAATCTAAAAATATCTAATTTTTATAGTTAACAATACTGTACTGTGGCTTTTGAAAGTCTTTGCAATTATTCACGAGAGTAGAGTTGATTCTAGATGTTTTTAATTGTACTAATTCTTATACATAGGTTTTGGGAGGAAGAGGATGTATTGATCAGGTGTTTGTATTGAGACTGGTGATTGAGAAATAAATGATAAGAAGTGAAAGGTGTGTATGACATTAAAAGACTTCAAGGAGAAAGCTCGCGATAAAATGAACGCGTGTGGCAAGTGCTTAGAATGTTTATCATCAGTGGTAAGTTGGTGAATGTCGTAAATAGTTCATTTGGGTAGTAGTTCTTGCGTAAGAGTTAGGATTTACATAAAGATGTATTAGTATCAACACTTATGTATGACTGAGCCGCGTGTTTGCCATTATATTTGGTTGTCAGAAGTGATAGCAGTTGAGATGAAGAAGTATGATTGTTGTGAAGTAGATTCACTGTATGAAGAACGATGATGATGATGTAGAGACTCGTGGAGTTAAAATGTCATTGAAATGGAAGATAGTAATGCTACATTGGTTTGTTCATGTGGAGAGAATGAATAATGACAGAATTGTGAAAAGTAGATAAAGACGCGTAAAACGTGGCAGGAGGTAATTAGTAAAGGTGTGAATAAACGTGGCACATTACGTAAATGTAAAATCTCGTAAAATTCTTTGGGTTTGAAATGTTTTTCTAGGCAATAAGTTAATAAAGGTTTAAATTAATGAAATTGGTTAAGTGTCAAGTTTATTTTTATTTTAGAGATTTGAATAAACCTGTACTTCATAAATTATGACACATTAAATTAAAGAAAGAATATCGGTTTCTAAATAGAGTACTCCTTGTAGACGTTATCATGGAAACTGGAATGAAGGGGAGAGAGGAGATTGGGGTGCAATGAGCATACAGGACCGATTGGGGAATCGGGGGCCAATGATGCAGCCTCCTCATCACCCAAATCACCCTTTGGTAAGGGATTTGCAGGGACCTCCACACCCTGGTCCCAGGGAAGGAACATCATACTGAGAAAGATCCAGGGTAAGTTTTTTTTTTTTTTTTTTTTTTTTTTTTTTTTTTTTTTTGAGAGGTTCAATATAGGACATACGACATCTCTCTTGATGCCTGAAATGAGTCTCTGATAAAGATTATTCTTTACTGGCTGAAGTCTGTGATTAGTTTGCGTATCTTCTTATCACAGTTAAAGCTTCAAGAGAACATTATTGGAAATAGTAGGAGGTATCCATGCCATCGTGCAATAAAAACATAGTGATACATTGGGTCAGCTGACCTCAGAACTTCGATTGTAACACAATAATGTTAGTCATTTAACTTTAAATTTTCTCTACTACCTTTTCTGCTTGATTTTATTGGTAATCCGATTAGTTAGCACGTCAGCTAGCGTTATCTTGGACCTGAAGTCGGAATAAACTTCGGGGAGAGAAACTAGTGAACTGTAATGATAAAGAATAGGACTTTCTATTTTTATCGTCTCTTGTCTCAGTTACCGCCTCAAAGAGCAATCGTAAAGCATATTATTAACTTCCCATCACGAGTAGGCAAATATGATGGTCATACTTTCCTGTTTGGAATACTTTATACGCAGTATGCTTATCATACCACCCACCAAAGTGTTGTCGTACGGTGATAATTTTATTGTCACTGAACACATCCGTTGAACTCTTTTAATTAAATGTGTTTAAACAGGTTACTTGAGCAAGAACCCATTGAGAAGATTTCTCCGAGACCGTTAATGACGGAGGCAATCGACCAGTTTGATTTTGCGTGTTGTAGTTGAGTCATTGAGTGTGAAATTAACTTCCTTTTCATTATGGACTACGTTTTACCCACGTCGCAACACCGCTTCCCGTTCGATCCGAGAGGTTAAGCGACGTGGGGTCTGTTCAGTAGTTAGATCGGTGACCCCCCTCTGCGTTCAAATGATGTAGCAACCTTTAGATGGTTCAGGCCTCGCGTAAAGTTGTAGGTCCACTCCATAATACCACCTTTGCCGTTACGAAGGAAGTTAACAACCCTCCAATACATTTATTATTTTTTTTATAAAAAATTAATAATAATGTATTGGAGGTTGTTAACTTCCTTCGTAACGGCAAAGGTGGTATTATGGAGTGGACCTACAACTTTACGCGAGGCCTGAACCATCTAAAGGTTGCTACATCATTTGAACGCAGAGGGGGTCACCCATCTAACTACTGAACAGACCCCACGTCGCTTAACCTCTCGGATCGAACGGGAAGCGGTGTTGCGACGTGGGTAAAACGTAGTCCATAATGAAAAGGAAGTTAATTTCACACTCAATGACTCAACTACAACACGCAAAATCAAACCTGGTCGATTGCCTCCGTCATTAACGGGTCTCGGAGAAATCTTCTCAATGGGTTCTTGCTCAAGTAACCTGTTTAAACACATTTAATTAAAAAGAGTTCAACGGATGTGTTCAGTGACAATAAAATTATCACCGTACGACAACACTTTGGTGGGTGGTATGATAAGCATACTGCGTATAAAGTATTCCAAACAGGAAAGTATGACCATCATATTTGCCTACTCGTGATGGGAAGTTAATAATATGCTTTACGATTGCTCTTTGAGGCGGTAACTGAGACAAGAGACGATAAAAATAGAAAGTCCTATTCTTTATCATTACAGTTCACTAGTTTCTCTCCCCGAAGTTTATTCCGACTTCAGGTCCAAGATAACGCTAGCTGACGTGCTAACTAATCGGATTACCCAATAAAATCAAGCAGAAAAGGTAGTAGAGAAAATTTAAAGTTAAATGACTAACATTATTGTGTTACAATCGAAGTTCTGAGGTCAGCTGACCCAATGTATCACTATGTTTTTATTGCACGATGGCATGGATACCTCCTACTATTTCCAATAATGTTCTCTTGAAGCTTAACTGTGATAAGAAGATACGCAAACTAATCACAGACTAGACTTCAGCCAGTAAAGAATAATCTTTATCAGAGACTCATTCAGGCATCAAGAGAGATGTCGTATGTCCTATATTGAACCTCTCAAAAAAAAAAAAAAAAAAAAAAACTTACCCTGGATCTTTCTCAGTATGATGTTCCTTCCCCTGGGACCAGGGTGTGGAGGTCCCTGCAAATCCCTTACCAAAGGGTGATTTGGGTGATGAGGAGGCTGCATCATTGGCCCCCGATTCCCCAATCGGTCCTGTATGCTCATTGCACCCCAATCTCCTCTCTCCCCTTCATTCCAGTTTCCATGATAACGTCTACAAGGAGTACTCTATTTTAGAAACCGATATTCTTTCTTTAATTTAATGTGTCATAATTTATGAAGTACAGGTTTATTCAAATCTCTAAAATAAAATAAACTTGACACTTAACCAATTTCATTAATTTAAACCTTTATTAACTTATTGCCTAGAAAAACATTTCAAACCCAAAGAATTTTACGAGATTTTACATTTACGTAATGTGCCACGTTTATTCACACCTTTACTAATTACCTCCTGCCACGTTTTACGCGATCTTTATCTACTTTTCACAATTCTGTCATTATTCATTCTCTCCACATGAACAAACCAATGTAGCATTACTATCTTCCATTTCAATGACATTTTAACTCCACGAGTCTCTACATCATCATCATCGTTCTTCATACAGTGAATCTACTTCACAACAATCATACTTCTTCATCTCAACTGCTATCACTTCTGACAACCAAATATAATGGCAAACACGCGGCTCAGTCATACATAAGTGTTGATACTAATAC
This sequence comes from Bathynomus jamesi, assembly GCA_023014485.1. NCBI lineage: Eukaryota > Metazoa > Arthropoda > Malacostraca > Isopoda > Cirolanidae > Bathynomus > Bathynomus jamesi. The sequence continues at coordinate 33,249 of JAJOZX010000544.1, read as the reverse complement.
ATCTTTATGTAAATCCTAACTCTTACGCAAGAACTACTACCCAAATGAACTATTTACGACATTCACCAACTTACCACTGATGATAAACATTCTAAGCACTTGCCACACGCGTTCATTTTATCGCGAGCTTTCTCCTTGAAGTCTTTTAATGTCATACACACCTTTCACTTCTTATCATTTATTTCTCAATCACCAGTCTCAATACAAACACCTGATCAATACATCCTCTTCCTCCCAAAACCTATGTATAAGAATTAGTACAATTAAAAACATCTAGAATCAACTCTACTCTCGTGAATAATTGCAAAGACTTTCAAAAGCCACAGTACAGTATTGTTAACTATAAAAATTAGATATTTTTAGATTTTTAAACGTTCGGTACTGGGTCTGATAGAGTGACTAATACAAGAACGACTTAGAAGACGCTAAATCTCTCTTCATTTGAGTCAGTGAGGACAAATACAAAATGATGTACTCGTATCTAACTGTTCGATTACAAACTTTAAAAGTTAAACGAGTAAAGATCAAATTCGCAAATAAAGCCAACTTCCCAATTAATTAAAATCCTAAAAGACATTATAACTAATTCTTACCTCGCGTGGGGAGGACCCCATCCTTTATCATGGGGTACAGGAGGGTGTATTCTCTCTCTTTGCTCTGGGGCCAATCCATTCCTTCTCCCCAATCCCCCCTCTCCCAAGTGGGTACTCCTCAGGCCATTCCCCACCTCTGTGCAAAGAAAATCAATCGGAATTATTATTCTTCCCCCTGTCACGTGTATCATTGATGATGTCGTAACGCAAAGGTCATAGGAGGTTGGGGACCAACAGCTTTACGTGGGATTCGAGCCACTGCTATCCCACTAGAGAAGCCCCATATGAGCTCCTTAAGTGCTAAAATCTTAAGTCCGCGCTGAAACTCGAACCCAGGACCTTCAACTCAATGGCCCGGCGTTTTACCACTGAGCCACCGTGGCGGATAGACAAACTACATTACCTTCTCTTCTTAACATGATGTTTTTCCCAAAGATGTGCTGGATGAGACCTTCCAACACCAGGTGGGGGTCCTGGTTCCCCCCAGTCACCCCTTCTGTGGGGCATTGAGGGAGCCTGATGGGGATGCGACATATGATGTGGGTGATGAGCATAGTGATCACACTTATCCTGAAGGCGGTCCATCATGGCACCAGGGGCTCTGTCATCCCAACCATCATGCTGGGACCGATCCATCGATGACCCGCTCCTAAGTAGAGGAGGGAAAGGGTTAAGAGAAGGTCACATATTAAACCCTGATTTCTCGTGTCCGGAGGTGGGTGTGGCCGGCGGGATTCGAACCCGAGACTTTTACGTTCTAAGTCGAATCCTGACTAAAACAAGAAAGCTTTAACAATTAATATAGAGGGTGTCCCAGAAGTCCTGCTCCAAAGGCTAATATAATTTTGTACATTATGGGTCAGGACTTTCGGGACACCCTGTACATTATTTTAAACAAAACCCTATTTTAAAATAGAAAAAAAATCTGATAAAAAAAAAAATCTCGCGTACAATTTTATATTTAGTAATTTTTATTCGTTTTGTGAATATGAATAAAATTTAAAATTAGAAAACTGTCAAGACGGATGAACGTACCGAATTTGGACATAGTTAACTTGAACATTACAGTTAAATGCTTTCAGCAAATGGAAAATTACAACTGTATGGAGCGGTTCTTTATCCTTTCACTGCTGTTAACACAATAAAATACATTCATCGTCCTTCACAAAATCTGAACGCAAGTTCAAATTTAAATTACCCCCATTTAAATGCCCGCAGTGAAAGGATTAACGATGGGTCAGCGGCATAGTTTAAAAAATAAGTAAATAACAATGGATCAACTTAGGTTCATGAAACTTTGCACGATTATTGTGGAAGGATGAGTGTTTGTTTTTACGGGCACACACCATGCTTGAAGCGTCTTTCACTTTGCGAAATTACGTGACGACTCGAGATAATTTCTTATCATGGCCTGCAGCATTTCAGTTTAGAAATTGAGCTCGATTTTATGTTCAATTTCCGCTTTTAAAGCTTCCAATGTCCTGGAATTTTCTTTCAACACCCTGTCCTTTAGATATCCCATAAAAAAAATAATTTACAGGGTTTTAGATCAGGTAGCAGGGGTTATGCAAAACCAGTCGTGAAGGCTGGGGTACGTGTTAGGATTCTTGGGCCACAAGTTTCACGCAAAATGTCCTGAACTACATTTTTGTTGCGAGTCTTGCGCCGTCCTGCTGTCCATATCGTTGTCTTGGTCAATAAGAAACGGGATGATCTATTGTAGGAGGATGTGGAGGTAAGCATTTTGGACCATCTTTACGTTGATAAGAAATTAATATGTCGAGATTCGTCACATAATTCACGTTATGCGCCTTAAAATTTCATGAACGAAAATTAATTCACCTAATTTTAATTAACTATGAATGCGTGACGTATTAAAGGTTCATACTGTATATTAATGTTCTGATACACACTGTTCTTCAGTACTTCCACAGCTACAGATCCCTACGTGTATATCTTCTAAATTATATTATACTAGTACAGTTCCCGTCACTTCGCTGACGGTTAGACAGGCTAAACTACAAAAAAAGAACGCAGCCGTGAAATTTGAGCTTCACATTGTGTCAACATTTCTGAATCTGGTATCTCCCAAAACCTCCTCACCCCCATTCATGCAACTTGGGGGCTAACCCCCTCTCCCATTACCCCCACCCCTCCCCATTACCCCACCCATCCCCCATTACCCCCACCCTTCCCCCATTGCTAAACTACAGAAAGAACAGTTATGAAAATCTTGAGCTCATATTGTCGCCCGTAATACAATTTCTGAATTTTTTTCTCACAATTTCTGAAAGTGTGACGGACAGACGGACAGCTCTCTATTATAATAATATATTAAATTATAGTTTAATGCAATTATTTTAAAAGATAAAAATAGAAAACGCAATAATTTAAATTTTAACTAAAATTAAACAAAAAATGAACAAACTATAAACTAAATTAATAAGTGCCTCGGTGAGATTGCGCCACTGCAAATGATCCTCTATAAATGACTTACTTAATTGAAACAGGACTACGCGAAAAGTTTTAACGACTCACTTTCTCCTATCGTCAGGGAATCTGGCTTCCATTGGAGGTGGAGGGGGCCTACCCCTCCGGTCATCAGGTATTCGCAATTCGTCAATTGGGGAATAGTCCCCCGCAGACCCCCGTCGATCTTGAGGCAAAATATCGTCGTACCTCCTCGACCCTTCATATCGTAATCTGTCATGATCACCTACGAGGAACGAATACAACGATTCCAACGGTCATTCCACACATTTCAACCAATTAGATTTCAAAGAAACTGATTCAATTAAAAATTAACTTCCTTTCTGCCAATTGACTTGACCAACAATGATGTCACATTACACTTTCTGTATCTAAAAAAATATGCAACACTGTGACGTCACTGATGGTCTATTCGCAGACTTTTCTCGATACTAATAATAATAATAATAATTCAGAAAGAACACACTACATAAGATATAACATCACACCTACATAGGATTACACAATGTTGATATTAACGTTTCTTTTTGCATTTTTAGTGGCTAGTAGGTTAGTAGTGTGATTATAGCATTCTTATCTGGATATGCTATTGAGAAACATGACAGCTTTTCAGGCAAAAATCTTTGAAATTCACTTAAATTTTTATGAAGGAAAATGAGAAATATAAATAGAATGTGGAAAATAAAATAAAGTTGCATTTAGTTAATTCTGTCATTACAAATTAAAATAATCTTCAAAATAGTAGAAAAAGAAATGGCAAACAATACTGTATAATAGAGAAATAATAATAGACATAATAGAAAAAAAGAAGGTAAATGGTAAACAATATGGTAAACAAAATTGTAAACAGCACGTTCAAATACCAATAATCATTAATTTCTATTAAAATAAATTAGAAATGATCATACGATCTTAAAGTTATAAAAATACTGTACAGATAAATGAGGCATATTATAAATATGGTGTAATACAAGGTGTACATAAAGTCAGGATCTATTTTTGTGAAGCACTTGGAAATTATATGGAATTCAATCATAAAATGATAAAGTGGTAACATTTATTAAATAATTAAGAGTAGGATTCGACGTGACGCCCATCAGTATCCCTGCACAGCTCAAATCGTTCCGCAGCATTTCTAAACACATTCTGGAGCATTTGCGGGGTTATGTTATCTGCAGCAGTTCGTATACGTGTACGTAAGTTTTCAAGACTCGTAATCTTCGTCTGATAGACGTGCGATTTGATAAAGCCCCATGCAAAGAAATCTGAAGGGGTTAAATCTGGTGATCTCGCTGGCCAAGGTCTGTTGCTTCCGCGTCCGATCCAGCGATTTGGAAAACGTCCATTTAGATAATCCTGAACAATTTTGGCATAGTGACAAGGAGCACCATCATGTTGATAGACGACGGGGATAGGATTGTTAGTACCGTCGTCTATCAACATGATGGTGCTCCTTGTCACTATGCCAAAATTGTTCAGGATTATCTAAATGGACGTTTTCCAAATCGCTGGATCGGACGCGGAAGCAACAGACCTTGGCCAGCGAGATCACCAGATTTAACCCCTTTAGATTTCTTTGCATGGGGCTTTATCAAATCGCACGTCTATCAGACGAAGATTACGAGTCTTGAAAACTTACGTACACGTATACGAACTGCTGCAGATAACATAACCCCGCAAATGCTCCAGAATGTGTTTAGAAATGCTGCGGAACGATTTGAGCTGTGCAGGGATACTGATGGGCGTCACGTCGAATCCTACTCTTAATTATTTAATAAATGTTACCACTTTATCATTTTATGATTGAATTCCATATAATTTCCAAGTGCTTCACAAAAATAGATCCTGACTTTATGTACACCCGGTATAATGGAAACTTTTAACATATAATTTATATAACTTGTAACTGCACCAGATTTAAGATTGTGAATTTTGCATATATATAATAGGCAATTTTCTTTGTTTATTAATACTTACAAATTGCAATATATATTTGTATATACTCGCATACATTAATAGGAGTTAGTTAGAAATTAGCGAAACAAAATTAATGATGGTGCTTGTCAGACATTTATAGGTATAGCATTCCAAATATCTGCCCCTTTGTAGTAGAGAGCATTTCCCGCAATTTGCATTGAATAATTTGGTTTATGTATGAAATCATTGGGAAGCCTTGTATTATGATTAGGGTTGGTCTGATGGGAGGTAAATAACTCGGGTAACCTGCCTGTGAATGGGTGAAGTATAGTTTCTATTATTAGCAACTTTGTACATACTGATACCGACAGCAAGTTCATACAAATCATTTAGTTTTAGAATATTTAAATCTCTGAACATTGGAGAGGTATGAGATTGGCTATTATTATTGTTTGCGAGAGTTTGTAAACATTTTTTATGGATTACTTCTAGCAGGTATCATACATAATTCTTTGTGCTACCCTATGCTGATAGTTCATATAGTAAGTGTGGATGAATAAATGAGTAACAGTGTGAGGAGAGCATTTTAGGGAATTTTTTTTTTTTTTTAGTCCGAATATTATGTAGAGAAACCTACTGGTAGATATTTTCGATTTGATATGTTCTGTGTGACTTTTGAAGTTTAATTTGTCATCTAACTTGATGCCACGAACTTTAACTTCATTAACTTTTGCAAAAGGAGTGTTTCCAATCATTAACAGTGTGCGCGCAATTACAGTGCTTTTAGTTACAATCATATATATGATGATTTTGTCAAGTTCAGTCAAAGCTTATTTGCACACGCCTATTTGTAGCCATGATCTAATTGCCTGTTCACTTCATTCATTATAGAGTTGATATCATAGTGTGTAGAAGGGAGTATTTTATCATCTGCATACTAAATACAGTTTAGTGTTGTTGATCGATAAAAATCATTTACATACATTAAGAAAAGTAAGGGTCCAAGGGAAGTACATACACGTAGTCTCGTTGGATTAGTTATGGTTAAATTAAAGCCATTTGCAGGAGAGAACAAATTGTAAAAGAAATTAGCATCAATTAGAAATTTTAAAAAAAATTAACCAGAACCCCTATTTCCCAACAAATTTGGAAGTTGGGGTGGAAGTTAAGCGTGAACTCCTAGTTACCTGAGCCAGGCCAAACTCCGACCATGGCGAAGGTGGGAATCGAACCCGGGCCTTCACAGCCTGAGACCAATCACCAATGAACCAAGCACACGAGAATATCATCTTAATATCATTTACTTAAATAACCCAATACAGGATACTCCTCAAAATCTGTAATCAATGTGAAATATAGATTACAATTGCTCGAAGTGGTCTCTTTTGATTCCAGACGTTGCGCTCCATCCCCTATTCGCTGTATATAAATAAGGATTAATCTACAGAAACGCCACCAATGACGGCACTCTGCCGTGACGCTGCAAATAATTCGGTATAAACGACTCACTGTATCTGTCATAGGGGTCATCGTAAGACCTCTCCAAAGAACTTTCCCTAGAATCCACTTCAGGAGGAGGCCTTGCGTAATATTCCCTATCGTCGTCGTCGTAGTCTCTGCCTCTCATTATAACTTCTCTGTCCCTGAGATACTCAGAATCCCGGTGGTACCGTCCTAGTACAGTAAGGGGTTAAAAAGAATAATACATACATAATATGAATTTTCAAAATTCTTTAAACTACACTTTGATTCGATATGAATTTAGTTAAGTAAACACGTAAAACAATCGTAAACTTACTCATTCGCTTCTACTTTTTGTGTTTTGATGGGGTTGTTTAACCTCCTTCGCAACATCTATAAAGGTCCTATGACGGAGGGGACTTACAGCTTCACGTGGAATCCGAACCACGGGTCGCTACGTAATCTAGACGCGGAAAACAGTTAATTGATTTGAGATAATACCTCTGGCGTCGCAACATCGAAGTCGTTGACGCCGAATATACACGCTAATTAAGATTAAGAGTTAAGCAACAAAATTATGAAATGAGTAACGCCTGAAGAAATGAATAACAAATGAGGACGATACAATGAACGTATGAAGAAAAATTGATGATGAGTAAAGAATGAGGGTAAACGCAAGAGAGGGAGACCAGCTTCCTCCACAAACTTAAAAGTTCCACTATCGGGGTAGCACGCTACCTCTCCGAGCACCGAAGAGAAAGGATGAGTGCCATCTCCCAGTCGGTACTCAGAGAGAGAGCGCCTCCGCGAGTCCCCAAGACGCAGAAGTACCCCATCCAACTACTACCCAGACCAAAAGTCACTTAACTTCGCCGACTGATGAAAAACGGTGTTACGACATTGGCCACGACGTAGCCCTCGCTTCTACTCAACTCACAGAAGAGACTGAAGTAAATCAGAATTTAAATATCTAAGTGCACTGCAGAAGGGAATGGCGCGATATACATGGTGTTTCATACCATGTGGGATGCACTTTCAGGACCTGAAAACAATGAAAAAAGTTTATCTAAACATATGCCTGAAATCGCTTTGTTTCCGAGTTACAGCCCATTGTGTGTTCCAACAAGTATCCGCCTTACCTTTAAAGGAAGTGCTCAAAATGACCGCCTTGCGCTTGAATACACGCCTGAACACGCCTCGTTATAGACTGCCTGACGCGTTCAAACATTCCACGTATTGCTCGGATTTTCCTTGTTCTACACGTTGGCGAAGCATTTCAACGTTGTCAATGTGTGTCACATAAACGATGGATTTCAGATGACCCCACACGTAAAAATTGAGTGGATTCAGGTCAGGGAGCGAGTAGGCCACGCAATGGTCCTCCACAGGCTATCCATTTTATCAGGGAAATGGTCATCCAAATAGTCTCTGGCTACTCGACTAAAATGAGGCGGAGCGCCGTCATACATAAACCACATACGACATCGGACACCAAGAGGAACTTCATCTAGTAAATCGCTTAAATCATTCCTTAAAAAATTGGAATAGGATTCTCCTGTTAATCTTCCAGGCAAAACAAAAGGACCGATTAAGTTGTCGGCAATAAGTCCTGCCCATACATTGATACTAAATTGTTGTTGGTGCCTTGACTGGATGATGGCATGCAGATTCTCTTCAGCCCAGTGATGAGTGTTGTGAAAATTGATCACGCCATTTCTTGTGAAAGCAACCTCATCAGAAAACAACACGGAGGATAGAAAGAGAGGATCGCGAACACACTGTTGAAGGAACCAAGTACAAAAAGCCTCTCTTGGTGGGAAATCAGCTTCAGTAAGGCCTTGTACTCTCTGAATGTGATATGGGTAAAGCTGGTCCTGTAAAATTCTCCACACAATTGTGTATCTTACACCCTCTACTGCTGCTATCATTCGGGTGCTGACACCAGGATGTTCCTCCACGCGATTCAGGACCCGCTCCTCCAACTCAACAGTTCTAGCGCTGATTGGTCTACCACCATCTGAAACTCGTTTGTTGAATGATCCTGTATCACCAAGATGCTCGTCTATTCTCTGAAAGGTGGTCTTATCTGGCAGACGACGATTCGGAAACCTTTCCGCATACAGACGTCTTGTTGCGGCCGCATTACACTCGGCAAGTCCATACACGAGATGTATGTCTGCCATTTCTGTTTGAATAAGCCTCCATTCTCGCTTGAAATGCACACAATCACTGAATAGCAGAAAAACTTTTAAGGTTTTTTTTTTCACTGGACTGCACTTGCTCACGGTAAGAAGTTACGAATACGAACAGTGAAACACCGCGATGCACCTCTGACTGACTGATGGCTCTACATTCAACGATGTTGAAACATGTCATAGAGTGTACGAAACATTACAATCAGCAAGGCTATACATGAAATAAGTCTCGTATACACACACAAACTGTCAGCAAGCAGTGTTTGTAAACAGTTTGAGGAAAGAATTGCTGGAACACAAAACGGGCTGTAACTCGGAAACAAAGCGATTTCGTGCATGTTTTTGAACTTTTTTCATTGTTTTCAGGTCCTGAATCCATCTTGAAAGTGCGTCCCACATGTTATAAAACAGCCTATATAATATATATATATATATATATATATATATATATATTATATATATATATATATATATATATATAGGTTCTGAATGTAGTAGGCTAAGTGTAGGCTGTAAACCCTAGATTCTGTCCCAAAGCTGGATCCTATTTGCTTTGCAGGTAGCTGGTGAGGGAAGCTATGTTTTGAGGCCTCTTTGCGACTAACCCGGTGCCCACGTTGGGCTTTCCATCATAAAAAAGAAAAAACTTTATCATTACTTATTCGAACTATAATGGATGTAATTTCCCACCAGAAGAGTTCCTTGTTCCATGCACGGTCTGTGTTTAATATATACAGGGTGTCCCATAAGTCCGGCATCATAGGAAAAATAATAAAAAAAGGCAAAACAAAAGCTTTTATTTACAGAACGTGCTCAATATGTCCACCATTGTTTTCAATATACAAATTCAGACGTGATACCCAGTCAGCAAGCACATGGTGAATGATGTCAGGAGTAATGGTATTACATGCCCCAACAATGCGCTGCCGCAAATGTTCAACACTCCTAATTTTCTCTGCGTATACCAGCGCTTTCAAGTGGCCCCCGAGATAAAAATCTAGTGGCGTGAGATCCGGGCTTCTAGCTGGTCATTCCACAGGCCTTCGACGTCCTATCCAATGACCAGGGAATTGTTGGTACAGGTATTCCCTTACTTGGGTGCTGTAATGTGCGGGAGCGCCGTCTTGCTGGAACCATGTTGGGAAATTTCCTTCTTCGTTCAAGACACTGGGAAATGCTTCTTCCTTGAGCATACGTAGGTAGGTGGCTCCAGTGACATGTTCATCGAAAAAGAGGGGGCCTATGATGCGATTCTTCCAAATGCCACACCATACCATAACCCGAGATGCACCTTGTTCCTTTGAAGAGTTATACCAGTGAGGGTTGTTTTGAGATCAGTAGCGGGTGTTCTGTCGATTTACCTCACCATTTCCATAAAAAACAGCCTCGTCACTGAACAGAACGGTGGACGGGAAATTGGCATCCCGAGCATATTGTTCCGTAGCCCATTCACAAAATTCCATCCGCAGGTCGGGATCATCATCGCTTAATTTCTGTAGGATCTGAAGTTTATATGGATGCCATTTGTGAGCCTGAAGAATGCGATGGATGCTACTTTTCGACACTCCTGTCTCGGCGGATAATTGCCGAAGAGACTTATTGGGACTTCTATTAAAATGAGCCAGGATAGCAGTCGCTCTATCATCGTCAGTGGACCTCCTTGAAGGTCCACTGCGTAGTTTATCTTCTATGGATCCTGTTTCCTTAAACTTTGCAACAAGTCTGCTACCACAACTCTGTTATTGGCTCGCGGTCTGGATGCAGTCTGTTAAATTCAGCAGCGGCCTCTCTTTGACTCCGATTTCCTATGAGTAGAATTATCTGGATTCGTTCTTCCTTGCTCACAGACATTATAGCCTGTAGAAAGAAAAAAATATGAATTATGGTTTGGAGAAATAGAAAAAAATGAATTTCTCCTATGATGCCGGACTTATGGGACACCCTGTATATATATATGCTACGTCGTGGCCAATGTCACAACACCGCTTCCCGGAGATCAGCGAAGTTAAGCGACACTGGGTCTGGGTAGTAGTTGGATGGGAGATCGTCCTCTGCGCCCAGATTATGTAGCGACCCGTGGTTCGGATCCCACGTAAAGCTGTAGGTCCCCTCGTCATATGACCTTAAATGTTGCGAAGGAGGTTAACCCCAATTAAAAAAAAAATTACACACACACACACCTTTGGTTAGCTTCCGCCCGAATTGTTCATTCTGACGAAGGTCAAGCTCTTCACTCCACCTTAGACCTACAGTTTAACGTGGAATCCGAACCACGCCCCACCAGCAGCCCAGCGTCTTAACCACTAGGCCACCGAGGGTTCCCATTTATCTACCAACCACTTTCTTTATTGTGTGGAAGGATCAACAGCTGGGTTTTGCTGCGCGCACCTGCAGTCACCGGGTCTTGATTCCGGGGCCGATGGATTCGTAGTCAGCGACGCTAACCACTACACCACCGAGGCACATGTATATACACTGAGCGACAGAAAAATCGGCCCACTTGGAATATCGCGAAAAGCAAAAAAGTGGTAAAACTTCTGTTTATAAAAGTTTTAACATTTGAAAATATAGTCTGAGGCAATCGAATAACGAGACAAAACAATGTCAGCTGCGAATACACTAGCTATAATGAATTTTCGACTTCTTTCAAGAATTCGACAGTCTGACATTCAGTTGTTCTTAGACTGCTAGTGCCACCTTTTTCTTCCACTAGTGGGAGTAGACATTTGCGTTTAGTAACAGATAGACTTCTAATTCTTTTGGGTTTCAGAATTGGACATTTACAATGGATTTGAGTGCCGTGAACGTCGCAAGAGTCGTCGCCCTAACTGAAGATGGTCGGAGCCAGCGTTACGTCGCCGATGCGCTAGGAATTCCAAGAACAACGGTTCGATGTGTCTACCAACGTTATGTAGAGACAGGAGAGTACACCCAAAGACCAGGATCTGAAAGATCGCGCTGCACATCTGCCCGTGACGATCGTTTCATCGTCTTGAGTGTTTTGAGAGATCGTCGCTTGACTGCCACAAACGTCCGCAATGAGCTGGAAAGGTCTCGAGACGTCAGTGTATCGGAGCGAACCGTTAGAAGGAGACTTACGGAAAGCGGTTTACATGCTACACGTCGGAATTGCTCCCACACCACCGCAATGCTCGTCTTGCTTTCGCTCGTGAGCACTTCAATTGGACTATGGTCCAATGGAGACGCGTATTGTTCACGGGCGAATCAAGATATCCAATGGACGGGAAAGAGTATGGAGAAGAACAGGAGAAAGATTCGCCCCGTGCACTTTTACGGAGAGGGTTGCTTAAATTGGGAGGAGTCCAATTGACATGCTCACGAGCGAAAGCAAGACGAGCATTGCGGTGGTGTGGAAGCAATTCCGGGCGCATTGCTGGACGTCTAGCATGTAGATTTTCAAATTTTAAAACTTTCATAAACAGAAGCTTGCCCACTTTTTTGCTTTTCGCGATATTCCAAGCGGGCCGATTTTTCTGCCGCTCAGTATATATATATAACCTTACAACCTTACAAAGGTTTCGCGCGATGATTCCTCATTTCGCGAAGGTTAAGCTTGTCGCCCCTCCTCTCGAGTTGGCCTGATGAAGTAGTGAGTTGGTTTCTTGTGCTCTCCACCTCACATAGCCAGGTACGCCCGGCTCATCGGGGAATGTTCTGAGCCAGGCGTCTAGTCTTCTTTTGAAGATTTCCACTGCAACTCCCTTCGTGTTTCTTAGGTCTTTTGGCAACTGATTAAACAGTTTTGGTCCTCTCACTACAAAACTATTTTCTTTCAGGATTAAGGATGTTCCCTGTCTCGCCTTCAATTTGGGAATACGACACAGTCTACCGCTTCTACCTTCCACCATTGTTTGGGGAGTTATAGGGTTCAGAGTAAGATTAGGGACTAGTTTCTCCATTATTTTCCAAGTGTAAATAATGGTGTATCTCTCTCTTTTTTCCAGTGAATACAGGTCTAGTTCGCGTAACCTTTCCAGTAATTTAGTTCTTTGCACCCATTGCTCTTGGCTGTGAAGCTTCTCTGGATCCCTTCCAGCTGTCTAATGCCTTCTTTTTTAATGGGGATGTTAGGACCGAGCAGTATTCCAATTTGGGTATGATCAAGGTTTTCAGTAGAGGAATCATTTATATATATATATAAAATAGCAAATACAATGTATTTCCACCAATGAACTGTGTTAAATTCTTTACCTCTTTTATCCTCCGTCTCTCGCTCTCTCTCCTTATAAATCTCTCTCTCTCTGAACAGCTTCTTTTCCCTAGGATCTCTCTCTCTGGGGTCCTTTTCTCTCTCATCTCTCCTCAAATCCTCCCGACAACGATCCTCGTAGCTATCCCTTTCACGACTGGAATAAAGATGTGGCAACTGACCGCTTGAGGTGGCAGGGCTTCTTCCAAAAGCTCTAAGTTTAAAAAAAACGTTTATATAAGAAAATAGACCTATGCATTTTGTCTTAAGAATAAACTAAACGAGGCCGAATTACTTAACTCAGTGATTACGATTCTTTTTTTTAACGGTTCACCGATATTGCCGCTACTATAATACCCGATTTTTGAATGCTAGAGAGAGACACTTACTGATCATACTCTCTGTGCCTTTGCAAGTCTTTTCTCTCCATCTCTTTGCTTCGCACAGCGATGGGGGAGCTTCTCTTCTCTCTCCTCTCTCCATATTCGTCTCTCTCGTACCTCCTCGGTGAATCACGCCCTCTAAATATTTATCTCAGTTATTCAATGTACAGGGTGGACAGAAAGTCTGGGCACCCTCTCTAATGTAAAAATTAGATACATAAGTATCTTGAGGGAATGCCCACAATCTCGGGGAGGGGAAAAAGTTCGTCAAGAAGCAAAATTTCTAAAAAGCATAAAAAAAATTTTAGTACGTTTCTCCTCTTGAAATTTTAATACTGTCACCAAAAATAATAATGTCCAAACAAAAACAATGTCTGACAATAAAAAATGTCTGACATTAAAAAAAAAAAGAAGCATAATTTACAAGTTCAACTTCAAAAAGAAAAATGTCTCAGTATTAAAATTAAATAGAATTTACACTATTCAAGGCTATAAGATAAATAATACTGAAATATCTCAACAAAACCTTAAACTTTTTATAAAATCTTTTAAAATAATAAACGTGTTTTCCTAATAATGGTTAGCCATTATGTACTCTCTCGTGTGACATCAGGATGGTGATCCAAATGTCATATAAACTGGCTTAATGGTACATATGCATTTAAAATGTGCTTAAATTGCCTTCAGCATCAGTCAAAGATCAAAGGGGTAAATTCTGTAAAACTTTATTTTGCATATGAATGATGCTGACTGGTGGGCTAAATTCAGTTCCAATGAACTTGTTAAGTTACATTATTGATTAAACTTACTCATTGTAATACTTGTGGGGTAAGGCCAATCTAAAAGCATTAGATAAGACAGAAATACTTTATTAAATCCTTACCCATATCTTTCACGGCCGATGATGTCTGGAGATCTCTTCAGACGATCGTCGATTCTTGGGTCTCTTGGGCGTGAAGAAGGACCAAGGCTCGAGTCCCTACTATGGCTCAAAGAACGCTCTAGTGTTCGTCCATGATAATCCAGTCTTTCACGCGGAGATGAAGAACGTTTGTGAACTGAAAATAGAATACAATTTCACCGACTCTCCTCATGCCATGGTTAGTCACTGTCAGTTTAAGTAATCTGATAGCCTAACTGAACCTTAATTAAATTATACCATATCTAAAAACAACAACTATTACAACTAATAATAATAATACTAATGTATCTGGTAACCCTTCATATGAATTTTACATGATCTAGCTGAGCAGCAACCCAAATTCACAGTCACTTTCCTAGATTTAGTAAGCCAAATCAGCCTGTTACACCTAAACTGAAACTAACCTCTTTTGTGAGATGATGGAGAAACTTGCTTACGGGATTTCCTACTAGAAACAGGGGTTGGGGAAAGGAGCTTTTTAGAACTGGTTCTCCTGTGATGTCGTGAGGGAGATCGAGCTACTTTATGAATGTGAACCCGTTCATGATCCTTAGATGAAAATTCTTTATAGTCCTTCCGAAGCCCATGTCCACTTTTGCGACTACTTCCTTTAGAAGAATTGTGTTTCCTCCTGAAGTAGAACCAAATTTAAAAATTAGTCATGCCAATGTACAGTAGTTCATCAGTTTCATAAATTTTTTTCTTTAATCTTTATTACAAGGGCTTCAAAGAAAGGGTAAAGTGTTAATCTCCTCACCCAGATGAAGATTTGGCTTTTTTTCCTTTGGATCTATCATTGCTAGATCCTCCTCTTTTGGCCAACCTTGATTTCCTTGGTTGTCTGTTCTCCCTCTTGTGAGAAGCTTCCTTCCTAGTTCTGTTCTGATTGCCTCCAGGCCCTCTTCTATCCTCATAAGATGAAGAGGAAGAGGATGATGATGAGGATGAGGATGATGATGAGGATGATGATGATGAAGAGGAAGAAGGACTTCTTCTGTGAGTCCTAACCTAAAAAGAAAAAATGTTAGTTTTAATATTATGACACACAAACAATATATAGGTAGTAAGCCATCAATGACCAAAAGTTAGGTCTAATTTATGTCAGAAATTACATTGTAGTTAACATTGAATTTAGCACAAGACAGCAAATAATCAGACCCAATAGGGCATCATCATCAATTTTTGATGAGCCATTGATATTTAACAGTTGAAAGACTGAAAAACCTCAGATGTGATTTCTTAATAGATGGAAAGTGAAAAAGCTTATTTAAGTACAGTTATTGCACTTTATAAGAACACATTCAGATCAGTTCTTAGCAGGTTTAGAGAGCAAGAGCACTATATTTAACCCTTAACCCTTTAATGCCCAGTGTGTGAAATTTTCATCATTAACTTTGGAAGCAATTTTAGACCTTCCAGTTCCCAATGTGTGAAATTTAACACATTTCGTATTTTATTAATTATGAACAATAAAACTTTGTAAAATATATTTTTCAGTTATTTTGGGTCCAATTAAACGATTTTTATATCCCAATTTTTTTTTTACTTTTCAACTTAATTTGGGTATGAAAGGGTTAACAGGAAATTGGGTCAGAAATGAATTGCGTGTTAAGTCTGTGGGACCCATGAATTCTTATCCAGGTTAAGTGGAGGAACTTGCTAGTTACTCTTATTAAAAGAGAAAATATATACAGTACACCAAAACCATAAAAAGGAGAGAGTTTAAAGTAAAATGCACCAAACCAAAGGTTCCAGCAAGTTTTTGGTAGTTTATCTTTATAAATAATTATCTTCATAATAATGCACAGCCTAGATTATTTTACAGTTTTCACTGAAAGGAAATGATGAATTTTCATACAAACATTTCTTTGAAGCAATTCCACAATACTTTTCAACATACAGTAATACATGCCTCATAAATCATAGTTTTAAACTTAAATGAGTTTGTTTGGTGCAATATTACTGGCATTTCTCCTATACACTGAACTAGAATTTCAAGAATAGAGTCTATCTGTTTTAACCCTTTGAGTGCGTAATTAAATTTTGGGCTGGTTCCCAATTATCCATTAAAAAATTAAAATTTCCTGACACGGGGGTAAATCCAGTTTTCGCACTCAGCCGTAATGAATATTCAGGCGGAGATATGGATCCACTTCTTGCACTCAAAGGGTTAATTCTTAAGTATGCCTACATTATATACTCAACATTCCTAACTTTCATTCTAAAAGTTCCTTTGCAGTTCACTGGCAAGTTCCAAATAGGCCTACTAGATCACTTAACCATCATTTGGCCCCAGTAATAAAAGCAAGCTTTAATTAATTTTCAGTTCATGTTCCCATCATAATGCCAGCCAGTTAGGAAGCTTAATAAGATAAGAATTTCTTTAATAGTAAAATCCTATACTACCCTACCTCTTCTGTTCCCCCAATCCCCAGTGGAACAGTACTCCTTCCCTACTGTATCCCTGCCACCAAGTAATTTTCATGGCTGAAAAACCTTGTTTTGGTACATCTGTAGGCAAGCTTTGCTTAAAGAGATTTTAAAGTTAAAGTAATTGATATTAAATTATGTATCATACTACTAATGGTCATGTTAGCTCCTATCCTGTGCTATTTCTTTTTATCAATAGCTCCTGTTTTTTTGGAAATGGTCAGGTTAGATAAAAGGCAATTAGCTCCTTGGCCTACATGATTGTACTACATGTAAATGATACTGAATATAAGTCAGTTTAAGTTAAATTAGGTGACCTTATCTTACAACCTTATTAGTTCTGTGTGGTGACTCCTCACAGAGGTTAGGTTAGGTTATTTATATATATATATAAAAAATTGAGAAAGTTTTTATAAGATTAGCTTAGGCTTTAACCTTATCCATTTCACCCAAGTAATTATGCCTATATTGTAACACCACTTCCTGTCAATCAGCAAAATTAAGCAACAATGGGTCTGGGTAGTAGCTGGATGCGAGACCATCCTCTGCATCTAGATAATGTAGTGACTCATATCTCAGATCCCACATAAAGCTGTAGGTCCTCTCTGTTTAATGACCTTACATGTTGTGAAGGAGGTTCAACAACCCCATCACTGCATTAATTATTATACCTATACCTACAGTTGTACTTGTAAAGGTTATGGGGAGAGATTTGCAAGTTAAGAATTTTGTACTCTACATGTGCTGGGCCACCATTTGCCTGAAGCCACGGTTAGCAAATAAAATTACCATAATTAGGACCTACTATCAAATGAGTTTATAATTTCAGGCAAAATCCAAGTTTACTTACTTTTTTATCAATGATCGGTGGTGGCATATTTACTTTCTCCAAAGTTTTATCAGGATAATTATTAAGAAGCAGTTCAAGATTAAAGCATATCAAGTAATCTACAATTTATCATCAATCATATAAATTATATATCATAAAAATTAGTGACTTTTAATTATTGTTATTCTTCAGTTTAAACACTGACAGCCTTTCTTCCAAAATTTTGATAAACTTATTTAAGATTTTTGAGAAACTGTTATAGACCATGTACACAGATTTGAATGAACCTAATTTGGTTCCTTAGCCTAACCTATAATGATACAATAAATTTATAATAGTTTAAGTTCCACAGGCCTTAACAAGACTAAACTTAGTATGTCTATTAAATAAGTTAAAATGAGGAATCACAAATGCAATTACCGTATTTTTTGGTGTATAAGACACACCCCTATTTTCAAGGCCTTTTTTCAGGAAAAAAAGTTATTTTTCACACATTTAATGTTTATTAGAACTAGCTATACTACAATAGTAAACAAAGTGCTTTTGTTAAAGCCCTCCATCAAAAGTATGGTGATACATTTTCTTTCACCCATACTCATTATAAGAAAATAGTATTAAGTATATGGGAGACTATACTATATGTTATGAAACATAAAAGTAAATCATTATGCAATACGTACTGTTTTTCTTGTTATCAGTGGGTTGGGAAGAGTAGAAACTTAGTGTAAAATTGGCCAAACCAATACACAGTCAGGAGGGACTAAGAGATGATGAATTTTTGTAAAAATCCATCAGTTCTTCTAGCCCATGAAAGGTAATATTATGACCTTCAGTGTATAGGATGCAGGGTGATTTTGAGACCCCTTTTTTTTAGAAAAAAAGTGCGTCTTATACACCGAAAAATACGGTATTCCATTTTTCTGTCTTCTAATTTAAAATACACTAACTGAAGTTAAGCAAATATTAAGTTTCAGGGACACCAGTTTTTTTGACAAAGTCAACATTTGTTATAAGGCTCTTGATTGGCCTCAAAGCTGCCAATATTCTAGATTAGTTTTAAATACAGACCTAGACTTAATTGATAATGTCTTTGTAGGAGACTACTTCTCCACCAGTGATCAGAGGCAGATAACATTTGAAATTAAAATTAATGTCTATAATTCAGAGAGCCTGGAATACACTTTGGATTTTAAAAGAGCTAAATTTTGTGATATGAAACTGCAACTTCTGACCCATAATTGGGATGAGGCTCTATCACAATGATATTAATGGCACATGGGCTTCTTTTTAGAATTATTTTAAATGTTTAGAATTGAGTAATATCCCATTTCATAAAAAGAGACTAGCAAGGTCTGTTAAACTTAAATGGTGAAATGCTGAAATTAAAAGTAGCTTAGCATTAAAAAGGAATGTGTATTTCAAATTTAAAGAATCAAATAATTTGTCCAATGAAAATGCGTACAAGCTATTGAGAAGGCGAAGTGAAAATATTATTAGAAAAAGTAAATGCAACTATGAGCTATATATAGTTAACCAAATTAAATTGAATCCAAAGGAATTCTATAATTATGTTAGGAATAAAAAAGTAGCTTGGCAGACTATTGGCCTACTCATAGGCATAAACAACAAACAAATTTATGATGATTTACAAATGATGGAAGTTTTAAATAAACTCTTCTGTCATCACTAATGAAAATATGAACATTATTCCTGTTTCCATAATCATGCTCATTGATGATCATTTAAAGAATCATGATTTTACCATTAGTGAAAGTGAAGTACTCTCAGCCGTAGATAAAATTAATCCTAATAAAACTCCAGGTCCAGATAAGCTCTTTCCTAAGGTACTTAAAGAAGTAAACTGCACAATAGTCCCTCCTCTCACATATATATTTAATAAGTGTTACAGGCTGGAAAAGTTCCACTCAATTGGAAACTTGCAAACATTATGCCAATATTTAAAAAAAAGGGACAAATTGCTTCTGGGGAAATTATTGTCCCATCAGCCTGACTTCAGTAGTTGGTAAGCTTATGGAGATGATCATTCCAGACAAAATAGTTAATCACTTAGAAATTAATAAATTAATAAAAATTCTTAACACAGCTTTTGACAATCATTCTTGTCTTACTAATTTCCTTGATTTCTTTAATGATACTGTAAATATATATAATATATATAATATATATATATGTTAAACACAGACCGTGCATGGAACAAGGAACTCTTCTGGGAAAATTAAATCCACTATAGTCCGAATAAGTAATGGTAAATGACAAATACCATAGTTTTTTTCCTTTTTTCATGATTTTAGCCCGACGTGGGCAACGGGTCTCTCGCAAAGAGATCCCATAAATATAGCTTCCCTCACCAGCTATCTGCAAAGCAGACAGGATCCAGCTTTGGGACGTGGATCTAGGGTTTAAAGCAAACCTAGATCCCTACACTCAGAACCTCTATATAAGTAAAAGACTCGTTGCATTCACGTCGTGTTGAATAAATCAAAGAAAAGGGGGTAACTATTGTATTTTTAGCCAAAAAAAAACCAAAACTTAAACCTCAACCGGGACATTGAGCGTCCACTTTTCAAGGCACGAAACACGTCCGTTTAGTATACACAAACTCAGAATGGTTCCCTGAGAAAATTATATGTTAAACACAGACCGTGCATGGAACAAGGAACTCTTCTGGGAAAATTAAATCCACTATAGTCCGAATAAGTAATGGTAAATGACAAATACCATAGTTTTTTTCCTTTTTCATGATTTAGCCCGACGTGGGCAACGGGTCTCTCGCAAAGAGATCCCATAAATATAGCTTCCTCACCAGCTATCTGCAAAGCAGAGGTTCTGAGTGTAGGGATCTAGGTTTGCTTTAAACCCTAGATCCACGTCCCAAAGCTGGATCCTGTCTGCTTTGCAGATAGCTGGTGAGGGAAGCTATATTTATGGGATCTCTTTGCGAGAGACCCGTTGCCCACGTCGGGCTAAAATCATGAAAAAGGAAAAAAACTATGGTATTTGTCATTTACCATTACTTATTCGGACTATAGTGGATTTAATTTTCCCAGAAGAGTTCCTTGTTCCATGCACGGTCTGTGTTTAACATATAATGTTCTCAGGGAACCATTCTGAGTTTGTGTATATATATATATATATAATATATATATATCCCCGCAAGGGGGTTCTAAGCTCGTGCTCTTGGGTGCTCTTTGTGCTCGTTTGTACGTGCTTGTTCCTGGAGGTTTCACGTGCGCCCTCCCGGCCCTAGCACCCAAGGATGATGGGGCTCGACCCTGCAGTCCTTGTCATCCTTGGTCTTTTTCCACTTCGACTGTCCCCTCCACCCTTTCTTTTTCCTCTGTCTTTCCTCTCACTTTTTCTTTGTTTTTCCGCTGAGATATGCCTTTAAATAGAGGCGAATCGGTTCTTCCCGAACTTAAAAAAAAAATATATATATATATATATATATATATATATGATGAATAAAACCACAAAGGGAAAAGAAACAAAGTGGTGAGCACCACTTTGTGTTTCTTTTCCTTTCGTGGTTTTATTCATCTTAAATATTTTTCACGTGTCAATTTCGCGACATTTACCAATCTTACTATGAACTTTTCTTCCTTTATCCCTTTAGGTTTCAAACGAAATTTAATCTCGACTCTGACCAATAGAGCTTTCAATATCTGTTCAGATTACTTCAAACTACACGATGAACTAGATTTCATCCGAAAACTCCTTGCCAAGAATAATTTCCCTTCTAGACTGGTGGAGACTACAATAGGCAGAACCTTAAATAGACTAAAGCCCTACAACTAGAAACTTAATTACAGTCCCCAAAGATATCCTGTATTTCACTTTGCCCTATATGGGAACCTCAAGTTTTAGCATTAGAAATAAACTTTTAAAATTGCTCAAGGAATTCTACCCACAACTGTGTATAAAAATTATATTCACCCCGTCTAAATCGATTTACCATTTATTTAAATACAAGGATGTTATTCCTACACTTCTTAAGTCATCTATAGTTTATCAATACAAGTGTGACCACTGTATGGGGTCATATATAGGTAAAACTAAAAGACATTTAAAATCTCGTATTTACGAACATCTCGGTAAATCGGTCCGTACAAATTTACCCCTTGGCAAACCACCTAATTCTCTCATACGTAATCACTCGCACAACAATAACCACCCAATTTCACAGTCTAATTTCACCGTACTTGCTGCTGGAAGCTCTGACCTTAAGCTTAAAATTATGGAGTCTCTGTTTATTTATAAACTAAAACCAGACCTAAATTCTGACGAATCATCGATAGATCTGCTATGTTTTGGTTAAGGTACTAGTTTATTTTATTTACATTTCAGTTTTAATGCTTTTACTTTTTATAATTTTAACTTTTTAACTTCACATTTATTTACCTTTTAGTTTTAATGTTTTACATTTTCTTAGCTACTTTTTATAATTTTTTAAGTTTATTTTAAATTGTTATTAAGCAATTTGTATTTTGTAATTTTGTATGTGATTTGGAATTTTATTGTTTTAGCCCTGAAGATGGAATTAGTGCATTCCGAAACGTTGGTACTATTAAACCTTGAAGGATGTTTGTTTTCTCTGGTGTTCCTGTTCATATATATATATATATATATATATATATATATATTATATATTATATATATATATATATATATATATATATATATATATATATATATAATATATATATATATATATATATACAAGGTGTCCCATAAGTCTGGCATCATAAGAGAAATTCATATTTTTCTATTTCTACAAACCATAATTCATATTTTTCTCTTTCTACAGGCCATAATGTCTGTGAGCAAGGAAGAACGAATCCAGATAATTCTACTCATAGGAAATCGGAGTCAAAGAGAGGCCGCTGCTGAATTTAACAGACTGCATCCAGACCACGAGCCAATAACACAGAGTTGTGTTAGCAGACTTGTTGCAAAGTTTAAGGAAACAGGATCCATAGAAGATAAACCATGCAGTGGACCTTCAAGGAGGTCCACTGA
The DNA here is from genome assembly GCA_023014485.1 of Bathynomus jamesi. Taxonomy (NCBI): domain Eukaryota; kingdom Metazoa; phylum Arthropoda; class Malacostraca; order Isopoda; family Cirolanidae; genus Bathynomus; species Bathynomus jamesi. The sequence continues at coordinate 10,782 of JAJOZX010000544.1, read as the reverse complement.
CGATGATACAGCGACTCCTGCACATTACAGCACCCAAGTAAGGGAATACCTGTACCAACAATTTCCTGGTCATTGGAGAGGATGTCGAGGGCCTGTGGAATGGCCAGCTAGAAGCCCGGATCTCACACCAATAGATTTTTAACTCTGGGGCCACTTGAAAGCGCTGGTATATGCAGAGAAAATTAGGAGTGTTGAACATTTGCGGCAGCGCATTATTGGGGCATGTAACACCATTACTCCTGACATCATTCACTGTGTGCTTGCTGACTGGGTATCACATCTGAATTTGTGTATTGAAAACAATGGTGGACATACTGAACATGTTCTGTAAATAAAAGCTTTTGTTTTGCCTTTTTTATATTTTTCCTATGATGCCGGACTTATGGGACACCCTGTGTGTATATATATAGGGTGGTCCAAATCCATAGGGGGAAATTTCAAAATTCTCTTAGATAGCCTCCACAAGTGTGTTTTTTGTCCATTTAGTGTCCACATGGTCTGTGCAAAATTGCAGCGTGATTGGTGAATATTTAGGTCGCCCCACTCTGAATATATATATTATATAATGTACTTTTTCTTCCGTAGGTCCGATGGCTCAAACTCGATCAATTCCAAAAGTTTGGCTTCTAGGGATGGCAACTGGAACTTTATCCACGTCAAGGCTCCCTACATGCCTTGACGCCCTCCTCTTGGGACAATACCACCACATCAATCAAAAGCAAACCACCTCCGACAGTCTGAACCAGGCATGCCAGAGGGTGATTGAAGTCTGGACCCGAGCGCGGATCCCAACTCAACGGATCGACTCCTGTGTCGGTAAGCTTTCAAAGCTTTTAGACAGCTACAAAACACTCAAGAAGCACAGGACCAGGCAACGTGCCAGCGATAGAATGAATGAAGACATCTTCAAAGCGGACATCCAGGAACTGTTTGACATCGCAACCAGTGATGCCATGAGCACAATTCGTCAACGTTGAGGACCGAAATTTCCTGTCCATGCAGCGCAAGGACGTCAATTCTTGCAGCATGGCTGGCATTGATAAGGAAACGACTACACAAGAGGACAGAAAGCGATCCAGAATGGAGAAGGAAGCCAAGAGGAAGGCAAGGCATGAAGCAACACAGAAAGATTTGGAAGAAGCAGGAGTGTCATCAATTGATCTTTCCTCTTCTTCTTCTTCCCTTTTTTCGCAAGACGACGACGACGACTATAGACCATCGGTTCCGATTCCTTCTTCGTCTGAAGCTCCGGCACCAAAGCGTCCCCCAAGAACAAGGTTACGAACATTTTCCAATCTCCAGAAGTCATTGGAGCAATGGATCGCACCAATCTTTCTGACCGGAATGCTGTTTTCGTAACTGGAGCTGTATTACAGGCCGCGGGGCATGATCTGTCTGGGATGACGTGCTCTCGGAGCTCTATTCATCGCTACAGAGAAAGTGGGCGAGAACAGGCAGCTCGAGAAGACCTAGAATCATTCTCTCTAGAAGACCCTGTCCTTCTCCATTGGGACGGAAAGCTTCTCCCCGGCATTGAAGGGAAGAAGACGAATGTGCATATAACATTCAATGGACAGGAGAAGCTGCTTGGTGTCCCAAAGATGAAACAAGGAACTGGAGAAGCACAGGCCCAGGCATGCCTTCAAACTATGAAATTATGGAACGTGGAACAGCATGTGAGAGGTCTCGTCTTCGATACCACTGCGTCAAACACGGGTTTACATCGCGGAGCCTGTGTCAGGATTGAAGAAGCATTGGGTCACGAGCTAGTTTGGATCGGTTGTTGACATCATATACTTGAAGTCATACTTGCTGATATCTTTGCCTCAATATTTGGCTCAACAGGAAGTCCTGAAACAGGCCTTTTTAAGCGATTTCAAAAGGAATGGCCATCTCTCTCCCACGAAGCATTTGTCTCAGCATCGGACAGCTTGTTCGAGAACCCTCAACTCCAAGAGATGAGAAAAGAGATGCTCACTTACTTACCTAACGCTCTTCAGGCAAGCCAACCTCGTGATGACTACAAGGAGTTCCTTGAACTATCTTTGCTCTTCCTGGGGGGAAAGACTGGTGGTCAACTCTTTATCCGAGCTCCGGGTCCCATGCACCACGCGAGATGGATGGCGAAGGCGATTTATGCGCTCAAAATCTACCTCTTTCACTATCAATTCAAGCTCACAGCACGCGAAGAACGAAACGTGACTCAGCTGGCTTTATTTGTCAGTCTGATTTACGTCAAGTACTGGCATGAAGCGCCAATGGGGACACAAGCTCCTCTCAATGATCTCAAAATGCTGCATCTTCTGGAAAAATATCCACACGGAGGAGCTGCACAAGCGGCGAAGACAGCTCTAAGACGCCACCTGTGGTACTTGTCAGAGCATCTGATTGGACTGGCCTTCTTCGATAATAGGATCGATCCTGATACCAAAAGGAGAATGGTTCAACACCTCCAACATCCCCAAAAGAATGGCTGCCCCCGACGAATCGACATGGCGGAAGCTGGTGTTGAAAATGATGTGGCATCCTTCGTCACAAAAAGGACATTGACCCTCTTTGATGCCTTGAAAGTTGGAGGTAAGGAGGAAGCGCGCCAGTTACTTCAAAAAGATCCACGGGAATGGCCAAATGACAAGAACTACAGGGAACTTAGAGATCGCGCCTTAAAGATGAAAGTCGTCAATGATGCTGCCGAGCGAGGTATTGCTCTCGCACAACGCTACTGTGGGGGTTGTGAAGTTTCTCACAACCCCCCCGTGATTTTCAAATTCCCCATTTTTTGGGGGTTGTGGAGTTTTTCATAAAAAAGCTTCACCCTAGTTTTCAAGTCCTATCTGGGTCCCCTCTCACAAGTTTTTCTTTCCCCACAGGAGTAGTTAGGAAACCATTAATGGTAATTAGGATTAAGGTTATGAAACCTGAATAGACCCTTAATACGGACCTCCTGTCAGAAGCCAAGGAAGTGTGGAAAGCCTTTAAAAGGTAGGAGTTTTTGTAATCCTTGGCTAGAGTTCATTTGTATTTCACCATCATTATCATAGTTAATTATTATTATTAAGGGTAGACATACATATAGGTTGTTGAAACTGACTGAGTATAGATAGGTTTGCCACCTTGTCATGTAACTAGCTAGAGAACCAATTATCATTATTATAGGTCATCAGTCATATTATTCCAGAGTTAGGTTTTTGCCCATGCTTGTTTGGCAATGATTATAGGTGGATTAACTCATGTGAGATAGGTTTGCCATAATTGTCAATATTTGTAGTTATTATTTTGTAT
>JAJOZX010000544.1:0-2500 GCA_023014485.1 Bathynomus jamesi | reverse complement strand
TACCTTGTAGGCGTGTAACTTCAAACGTTTGTGTAACACCTTGTGCACCGTAGACTTCAGTATCTTTAGTTGGCATGAAGCTTGTCTCTCCAATTTCCTTGGTGACTGTGTGAAAGCAGTTTGAATGTTTTCCACCGTCCCATCGGAAACTGATGGTCTACCACTGCTCTTTCCCTTTTCCACATTTCCAGTTTCCAAGAATTTTTTCATCCATGACTTAATTAACTTCACATCAGGTGGATTCTTTCCATACTTTGTTCTGAACCTTCGCTGAACACTGACAGGAGATTTTCTGCAAGCCACACAACACATTGTACCTTCTCTGTCACAGATGCCATCTTAACTGAACAGCTACTACAGCGCTCCTAGCGGCGAATGTGGTAGATGAAACACACCAGCAGAGAAACTCTATGCATGTACGAGATCACCTGTAAAAAGAAAATGGATGTAAGATTCATCATTAAAACATGAGAGCATACTGTTTTCAGGGTAAACATTTATGGACACCCTGTATATATATATAATATATATATAGGAGTAAAACAGTACATATTATAAATTTAAATTTTCAAAAAGTGTTTGCTAATGACATCTGGAATCCCATGCCAGTCCCAAGCCTGGATAAAAGAGGAGGGTTGCCACAACAGGCCTAGCAAGCTGGTGGTGTAAAAACCTTATTGCTTGAGAAACTCAAGAACCAGCCTCGGAACCAGGATTGATAAACAGATCACGGACAAGGAAACAAAACTGGACAAGAAAAATGGACACACTGAGGATTAGATGCGGAACGATTAACATAGCAACTTATAGGAGGAAAGATGATGAAATTTTGGACATTATGAGAGAAAGGAAAATCGACATCCATCTTGGGAATGGCAGAAACAAGGCATATGGGTGGAGAACTGGGAAGGGACTCGGGGGGGATGGATATGTGCTCATGTACAGAGGAGTGGAAGAGGGTTGGAGGAGAATGCATGGAGTGGCAATGATTATTGGACCAAGATTGTCCCCAAACATACAGACTAGAATTAATAAGCAAAAGACTAATGAAACGTAAGTTGAGAATTAGGAATAAAACATATTCTCTACCAGGTTTATGCGCCACAACAGGGCCATAGTGAAGAGGAGAAGACCAACTTCATGGAACTATTAGATGACAATTATGAAGTGGGAGGAGAGGAGGAGGAGGAGGAGGAGGTAGGACTGCTTATGGGAAATTTCAATGGTAGAGTGGGAATGGAGAGGGAGGGAGTGGAGTAGATAATTGGACTTTTCAGAGAACAGAACTGAAATGCAGAGGGAGAGAAACTAATAGATTTCTGCATTAAGGAACAAACTAAAGATCATGAATGGATTTTTCAAACACCAGGAGACCCATAAGTTTACGAAATGCAGGTGCAACCAAGTGACAAGAAACTGTGACCAAAGATCCATCATAGATTACTTTATATGCTCCGATAAGAGAAATGTTGGAAATGTCAAGGTGATACCTGGGGTTACGTTAGACTCCAACCACAGATTACTGATAGCAGATTCGAAAATGCAGAAAATAATAGCAACAAAAGAGGAGAAGAGGAAGGTAATTAAGACAAAGAAACTGCAGGATGAGAACATTAGAGTCAGATTCAGAGAGGAACTTGAAAGAAATATAGCTGAGATGGAGGAAAACAATGAATAGGAAACAGTGAGAAATTGTGCTAAGAGGGTTGTGGAGGAGATTTTGGGAACTGAGTGGGTGGGGGAGGAAGAAGAAGACATACACCATGGTGGACAGATATAGTGAGAGGTGCAGTAAAACAGAAAACTATAAAACATAGGAAGTGGTTGAGGCAATGTACACAGGAATCAAGACGGGAATATGTGCAAGCAAGAAATGAAGCTGAGAGGGAGAAGAAAAGGACAAAACAAATGGCAATGAGGGAATAGGGAGAAAAGTTGAGAGGGGATGAGAAAGGAAATAAAAAACCGATTTATAGCCTTGCAAAATCTTATAGGAAGGAAAAGAAAAAGTATACAATATTAAAAATGAAGTGGGAAATGTGATAGTGGAACCTGGAGCAATTAAAAGATGATGGTCAGCTTATTTTAAAGATCTACTGAATGGAGATCCAGAAGAAGAAGTGGAGGAAGCGGATGGAATATACCAGGAATTAGCAGAACAGGTAATTATTACCAGAGAAGAAATGGAAGAGGCTGTTAATAAAATGAAGAATGGAAAGTCAACAGGAGTGGATGAGTTTCCAATTGAACTTATAAAGGAGGGAGGCAAAGCCATGAAAGAAAAAATTTGAAACCTGTTGAATAAATATTGGAGAGAAGGTCAAGTCCCTGGTGATTGGGGAAGAACAATCATCATTCCAATATATAAAGGAAAGGGTGACTCAGGTAGATGTGAGAATTATAGGGGAATATCACTTATTAATCATATAACAAAACTTTACGAAAGAATAATAGAAAAAAAAGCAAGGCAAATAACTGAAGCAAGGTTGTGAGAGGAACA
>JAJOZX010000543.1:1332500-1354725 GCA_023014485.1 Bathynomus jamesi | reverse complement strand
GAAGAAACTTCATAACTATAGTTGTCTTGGTTGCATTGCTTGTAAGAATTATAATTACAGAAGGAATTCAATAACTTTTCAGAAAATCGTTCTATTATAAAAATAACACGAGACAACAGACTTACATAATTCCAAACGAGGATTGTCTTAAATTTTCTTCCTTCTTCCGTTTGGAGGAAATCAGCATTTTCTTCCGGAAAATCCTCATTAATATTCTTAATAGAAGGAAAATTCTGTAAACATTCTCGTCTTATTGAAGGTGGAAGAACTTCCCAAAGTGGATGAAATGACGAAACATTTGGTGAATAATCTCTGTTTTTCGGAAACTGAGAAAATATCCGCTCACTTCCATTTCGGACCTGTTCATTACTATTTGAAAAGTTCTGAGCCCGAATTGAAATTTTTGACCTTTCCTCTGGGAACACTTTACTGCCGTTAGTAGTCATTTCATGTGAATAATTCGCCGATGAAAAGTTATCTTTTACAACCCAGAAACAACTGCAAAGTAAAATTTTCATATTACTCAAGTTCTGTTTTTTAATATATTTTGTATCTTTTGATTCTTAAGAAAAATTCTAAAGATTTTTTAAACGTAATCCGTTTTTAGAATAAAGAAAATTACACCAGCATTTAATAATGACCTCCGTTCTTGGTCATGCCATTCAATGATTAAATCCAGCCACAAGACACCATGTGTTTATAATAACGTAACTTCATTAAGGCAATATCCTTTCAATCGTAAAGATGATCCAGACCATGTTTTACTAAGCTTGCATTACATACAATCTCGTCCACAATTATACACACCCTAATTACTGTATATATCAAGTCTTAAAGTAAGTACACTGTACAGTATTTTATATTATAATGGAACTCCACATCACCGTACTTTACGCTTCGTCGTATACCTCGACCGCCCCATTAATGCGACGATTCGCGAGTAGTATATATATATATATATATATATTATATATATATATATATATATATATATACAATGTGTATATATAACTTACTTGAGTGGATTGCTCAAATAATTTCTTAACGTGTCGGTTGTACTACTTGAAAAGTCATTATTGTTCATGCTGAGGTATACCACTGATATAAAAAAACAGAAAAAACAGCACAAGTTGAAGCTGGAAAGGAGAAAAAATGTAAACGTTAGTTTTTAATGAGTAGTATGTGCACGTTAGGTGTGGAAATTTTGACCTTGGGAATGTCGTGAGGATAGTCAGCAGAAACGAACATAAGGTATTTTTGAAACGGGCCAATGATTGGTTTAAAAGTTATTTGTCCAACAGATATCATTTTGTATCAGTAAATAAGGTCTGTTCAACTAAAACGCTTGTCAAACATGGCGTACCACAGGGCTCAGTTTTGAGTCCACTGTCATTTTTATTATATAGGGTGAACCAAATGTAGGTGGACAGTAAATGATAACGTTTATTTTGAGAATACATATTTAATTTTTTTGTATACTATAATACAAAATAAAATTTAAATAAATTTAGTTATAATATTTAATATATAAACACAAACACCATAGTTATAATGAACACCATAGTTATAATATAATATAACACAAACCGTATTCAACCTACTGTCCACCTACTTTTGGTTCACCGTGTATATAAATGACCTTCACGCTCATCTGATATACTTAACTTCATAAAGTTTGCAGATGATACAATTGTATCTTTTTCTTGCAAAGATGTTAATTCAGCTAAGAATATATTTAAATCAGAATTTATCAATGTAATGAAATGATTGACCACCAATAAACTCTTCCTAATTACCAGTAAAACAAATTTCATGATTTTTACTAATAAACGAAATGTGTAACTTGATGTACTAAATGTTGATGAAACCGCAGTAAAGGAGTGTACTTTAACAAAATTTCTTGGTGTAATGCTTGACGAGAATTTGCAAAGGAGTGATCATGTAAATTGGTATGTCTTAAAAAAGATTTCAAGGAGTGTTGCTATATTGTTTAAATTGAGACATGTAGTCCTCTCATGTCTAATATTGATTTCTTTGTATAGTATTGGTATCATGCCTTCAATAATGACTGGTCATAAAACCAGGTATTTCAGTACAGAATACTAGAGAACCATCCATAGAGAAGAATTGAACAAATTCATGTTCTCTGGTCCTGTACCAGGAATATGAAATTCCAGCAGCCAGTAAATTTCTCTCACTCAGCTGGATCCCAAGAGTTGGGCAGCATCTCTCGGTAGGTCAAGATCTCGTACAAGATCATTCAGTTCTGCCTGAGTGAATAACTGTGGGTCTTTAGAACTTTCATCATCAATTTCAAAGTCACTGTGATCGCTAAGTTCTGCTTCAGATTCAGAAACTTCATAAAATTTTTTGGGGTATACAGGAATGGGAATATCATCGCCGTGTGGAACAAGACGGATGGCAGATGGCAATGATGAATACACAATGGATGAGTTATTCTTGGAGCTGAATCCCTTGAAATTACACAAACAGAAATAACAGTCTTGGGTATGATCTTTGGACTCACGCCAAACAATAGGTATACCAAAAGGTAAGGACTTCGTTTTGCCTTGAACCCATTGCTTCAAATTCTCCACACATGATCGGCATACACTATGCGAAGCCCATGACTTATCCTGATCACCAAGCTCTACACCGAAATGAGCGTGATATGGTTTTCTTACAAATTGTGTGATATTCTGCGTGATATTTTCACGCTGTTTAGGATGTCTGAGTACTTCGTTCTCCATAACTTAGCTATTTCTACTTCCCCAGACACTCCATCAATTGCTGATGAGATGGCATTCTTAGCACCTGTTTTTTTTAACAAATTTCTTGAATTTATTATTATTATTATTATTATTATTTTAAATTAGCCTCACAGGCTTTTGAAGCTCGAATGGTGTCTTGTTCTTATTTACATCGTTTTATGGCTGCTTTATAGTGAACCCTAGTTCTACTCATATTCATGTAAGCTACCCCAATTCTCGGATGACCAAGGAGACACCATATATCGTAAGCATCCCTTGATTCCCTTGTTGGGGGGGGGGGGCTATAAAAGCATTCCAACCAGGAATAATTTTAGTATGACAATTGTACGATTTAATCCAAAGCCTTCCTGCTTCCCTTAGTATGGATGTTATATCATAATACCTATCAACAAGTTTAAAGTGAGAATACTTTGAACAGGAATTACTACAGTCAAGGTGCAATAATTTTAAATTATTAAAAAAGTGCTCTGTCCTATCTTTATATTCTATTTTCTGTTACATATTAACCTTAGACCAGTCGACACGTTCATTTCTGCCTGAAGAGTTATTATGTCGTGTTTTATTTAAGTTGGTATAGTTAATTACTAGCTTCAATGGTCTATGATCTGAGAGAAGGAAATTATGCAAGCCATGAACATTGAAAATACGTTCCTTTAAATTAACTAATGAGACAGTAGTTAATCCATCAAGTACCTCCATTCATATCGCTCACATACGTAAAAGTATTGCTATTTGGTCCTAGAAATTCTATATAATTTATACTTAATTTAACAGACTCGCACATGGTACTCAGTTCTACAAAAATTCCTCAAAAAATTCTGATGGCATTAAAGTCCCCCATTATTATTATGCACTGTGAATATTGTGGTCTATCTGAAAGTTACTTAATTTTATACAAAAAAACGATGTGTTCTTCTAGATTACTGCCATTATTGTAAGGTAAATAGCAGTTCACAATTAAGAGGTAATCATTGTTTATATGAAATTCAATACCTATCAATCTTTCATTAATTATTCGCTCGGGAGGAATCTTACATTATTTTGTTAATTTTTTCCTGATTAAGAAACGAACTCTACCAAAGGGACTATTAAGTTGATCGTTAGATACGTCTACAGGTAAAGATGCATTGTATATAAAGTCTCCATGAATCCTAAATAAAAAATTTAATTCCTGCTTAGGCAACCAGTGTTCTTGCAAGAGAACCACGTCTGCATTACTACAAATGTTGTGGACATCTACAAATGAATTTCGTATTGATCTATCGTTGTTAAAAAATAATCTCAACATATTAACCGCCATGAGTATTTATCCGAGTATATACTAGAACGTTCACTCCGCCTTGCGAAACAAAACCTAACTTTAATATGTATATTAAATTTGGAGCAGATTACGTAGCCGTTTAGACGTGCATAATTGAACACAGAACATCAGACAAACAGACAGATATAATCATCATCATCATCCCCTACATACTGTATATAAATAAGGTGTATATTTTTATATAAGGTCGCGCTTGGAGTAAGTTCATAGAGATTCAAAGGAGATGCGCTACAGTCAATGAGTTTCATTTCCTTTTTCCAAAACATCGCCAGCGTGTTATCTAAAATAGTTTTACGCGTCTAAAACATTTTAATTTCTTATAAATGTTAAACGTAAGAAAAAGATATTTTCAAATATAAACATAAATAAATAATTTGAATCGACATCTAATTTTACGCCATCGAAACGCATGACAAAACAGAATTTCCATCTCTACTCTAATAAAAAGAAACCCGTTGGACGTAAAGGGCCGTTGCTGAAGGTCAATATTTTCTTGACTTGTAGGACATATTTGTGGAAGGAGCGTGAGTAGCGTTTTTGCCGTCTTCCAACGGTTAATGAGAATGAGTTTGGTTTTTAACTCAAGAATTCCTGAAAGAAAAGAATACATAAAAAAGTCATAATCATCATCACTTGATATCAGAATCGTAAATTATAAATCTACAAGCAATTTACATAAAATCTCCTGCAATTAACGGAAAGATTTCGAGCAGTTGTAAAATATTTATAAATCATTCCAGACTTTATAGCCACCCTGAATAATAAGTTAAAGATAAACCTATATATATATATATATATATACAGAAGATCGACAAAATTAAATAATCACCTTCGGCTTTCTCTATACTTTTTATTAGATAATAAAAGTTAATAAATAATAACAGGTTTATTGAATCAATATATGTAGAATCTAAGTACAGTATAATTCTAAGTAGATATAATCTTATGCGCGTTTAATTTTTGTTTAAATAAAATTTTGATTGTAGGTATATTTCTGTCTTTCACCTTATCTATCTATCTTATCTATCTTATCTTATCTACAGTGGTGTAGTGCAAAATAAAGAAGTGAGGGAACGCATTTTGAAAGTGTTACTCAGATGCGGGGGGGACAATGGCGAGCGCGGCGAGCTCATACAGCTGGGGGTCCGGGGACACTGTAAGCCCCCCGGGAAATCTTTTGAAATCTGACCAATTTCAAGGGATATTTTGAGGTCATATGCACTGGATTAGGATATATTCCAAGGTTGAAGATGCAGTTTTCCAGTGTCATTAGATATGACATCCAGTACGATCAATAAAAATAGCTAACAACTGGAATGATTAACTAAAAAAAAGTTAACAACTGTACGCCGTGGTGACTGTTTCACCAGATCTTTATAGGCTAGCATTGCCTCAGTCGAAGCTAAAAGAAATGAACAGTTAATGATTCTTTCTCATATTTCTTCTAGGGGTGGGAATTAAAATTTCATAACGTTAGAGATTTGTAAGTTCGGATTTATTTGAAATAGTGAGGGAACGCCGTTCCGTCTACCAAAAAAAGTAAGGGAACGCCGTTCCCACGCGTTCCCACAGCACTACACCACTGCTTATCTATGATGTAATATACACAGACTTTGCTAAAGCGTTCGACAAGTGTGACCACGGAATCGTAATACATAAACTGAAATATATGGGAATAACAGGAAAAGTAGGGAAATGGATATATAATTTACTTAGTGAGCGGAGGCAAGTCGTTACAGTACAAGGAGTATCTTCATCAGAATCAGAGGTCCTCAGCTCAGTACCACAAGGAACAGTATTAGCTCCACTACTCTTCATAATCATGCTAACTGACATAGATGAGGACGTTACCAGAGACAGCACAGTAACATCCTTTGTGGATGACACAAAGATCAGTCGAAAAATAAGAAACCCAGAAGACATAGGATCTCTACAAACCGACATAAACAGAATCTACAAGTGGACGGAAGACAACAATATGAAGTTTAACACCGAGAAATTTCAGTTATTACGGTACGGAAAAAGAGAAGACCTAAAATCCATGGAATGTTATACCCCAAATGGACAGGAAATTCAGAGAAATTCCAGAGCAAAAGATTTAGGGGTTGTAATGAGAGATGATGCGAAATTTGAAACACAAAATAAGATAGCAGTAAACAGAGCAAAGAGAATAACAGGACAGATATTGAGAACCTTTAAATGAAGGGATAGGAATGTAATGATTCCTCTACTGAAAACCCTGATAATACCCAAATTGGAATACTGCTCGGTCCTAACATCCCCATATAAAAAAGAAGACATTAGACAGCTGGAAGGGATCCAAAGAAGCTTCACAGCCAAGATCAATGGGTGCAAAGAAATAAATTACTGGGAAAGGTTACGCGAACTAGACCTATATTCACTGGAAAGGAGGAGAGAGAGATACACCATTATTTACACTTGGAAAATAATGGAGAAACTAGTCCCTAATCTTACTCTGAACCCTATAACTCCCCAAACAACGATGGAAAGTAGAAGCGGTAGACTGTGTCGTATTCCCAAATTGAAGGCGAGACAGGGAACATCCTTAACCCTGAAAGAAAATAGTTTTGTAGTGAGAGGACCAAAACTGTTTAATCAGTTGCCCAAAGACCTAAGAAACACGAAGGGAGTTGCAGTGGAAATCTTCAAAAGAAGACTAGACGCCTGGCTCAGAACAATTCCCGATGAGCCGGGCGTACCTGGCTATGTGAGGTGGAGAGCGCAAGAATCCAACTCACTACTTCACCAGGCCAACTCGAGAGGAGGGGCGACAAGCTTGACCTTCGCGAAATGAGAGATCATCGTGCGAAACCTTTGTAAGGTTGTAAGTTAAGGTAAGGTTATCACCATCGACAAGTTTCTCGTTAGTTTCCAGTTAAAAAATTAAATCATCCGATAACCACGATCTAATTAATTTATCCCTTCTCACAATCTACCTCTTACTCCTCCCTGATACTGTATATAGAGAAAAAAATTTGTCCTTTCCCTTATTATTGTAAATGTTATCATCATCATCATTATTATTATTATTATCAATTATTATTTGTAGTAGTAGCAGTAGTAGTTCATAAAGAAAAAGGGAGCTATTGAAGAATAGGGCCCCCAGCCTTCTTTAGTTAGGCTTATAAGGCTAACTAACGAAAATATCACGACCTAACCTAACCAATCGTTAGGTTAACTGTACGCCCTTGACGTTTGGTTAGGTTAGGTCATGATATTTTCGTTAGTTAGCCTTATAAAGCTAACTAAAGAAGGCTGGGGTCCCTATTCTTCAATAGCTCCAGAAAAAGTTCATAGAAGTAAAATGCTCCTTTTTGTCTGTTTAGACGGAATGGTGAAAATTATATTTTATACTTGCTTTTTGAGTGTTTGAACATTTCCTTAATCTTAACGAAAGTAATGGAATCTTCTTTGATGAACGCATACTATTCGTAAAAATATATCTGAAATTTTATATGTACATATATACAGGGTGTCCGAGAATTATCTGTACAATTTTTGGCTGTTATTAAAAGTCAACCATGAAGTGTAGAAATTCCAGTGTTGTCCCATTTTACAGAGAATCTCATTAAGTTTTTTCTGATACCAAGTTTTGACAAGTTTTTTAGAAATTCCAGTGTGTCCGAACATTATCTGTACAATTTCATCTTTTAATAAAATTCTTGACAACACACGTAAAATTCTTAAACAAGATTATTTAGAATCTGTATTTTCAAAAGTTTCTTTTATTAAAGTAACGTTGTTACAAACATTCGATATGTGCACCATTAGTGATTCGCAAAACATCCAATCGATACTCCAAATGTTGCCATGTACGCTGCAGCATATCCACATCAATTCGCTCAATAGCAGCTGTGATTCTTGCTTTTAAATCATCAATGTCTGTCACCCGCGTACATTTCTAAAAAACTTGTCAAAACGTGGTATCAGAAAAAACTTAAATGAGATTCTCTGTAAAATGGGACAACACTGGAATTTCTACACTTCATGGTTGACTTTTAATAACAGCCAAAAATTGTACAGATAATTCTCGGACACCCTGTATATATTTTATTTTTAGGAATTAACTAGGAGTATTTGTAAAAGAGTTTACTTATTATTATTATTATTATTTACTGTAGGTTATTTTAAGATTCTGATGTTTAAACGGGCTGAATTTCTCTTTCTGTGCGAGATCACGCAAATAAAAATTCCTTTTGTCTCTATCAACCGACCTGACACAGACACAACGCGTCTCGAAAAACAACTGACGACGAAAGTTGAACGACAGTATAGAAATAATTCACCATTTCCGCACACCCACACACACACACACACACTTCACTGTTATTGTCGCGTGTATACAAAGTGCGTCAGCCTCAGGCAGCCGTTACTATAATGCCTGGAAGCGTTTCAGTGGTTTGAAAACGATTGATCAAGATGAATGTCTAAAGTTGATGTATTAAATCCTACAAGAACACTGAGTTACGCCCATTCCAAATATTCCAAGTATTGGTAAACGTTACTGACCAATTATCTAGAATTGTTCGTTTGAAAAATGTTATTTCTTCGTTTAAACACAATGAATATTCATTTAGATATTAATTTTTTTCCGATATTCCGAACACATTACTATGTATAGCGAGTGTCCGAAGTATGAGTGATATATTTGAAATAATAGGCAGCATTCATTTATAAGATCAACAAAACTGTAGTACACAAATACATATACAGTATGTATATAATAATGCACGCATAATTACTGAACGAACTTCATACGTTTTCTTATGCTCCAAACGACTGATTCATTGATAGTTTATTAAAGCACAGGATAATAATGAAGAGTATCGAACCACCTTTACAATCACAGTTACTTCGTTGAGAGATTTTTTTTTTTTCACTTTTTGGTAATGCAGTAAAGATAAAGAAAAGATCTATTGCCTAAAAGAAATAATATACGCAAATGTGCTTGGCATTAATTAAGACGAAAAACTATATTTCAAAAGTCGTGTCGAACATATCAAATCCAAGAAATTGCATTACAACATCGGATAGCTGAAGGAAATATATATAACATCCTTCGGAAGTCATTCATAAAAAAATGTCTGCGAACTCTCTAATAATGACAACAGACAAAGTCATACTTCCCCAATGTTTAAAGAACTAAATACTTTAAAAACTAGCAGACCCCCCCACAAAACATTTGGGTCAAATTAGTATCTTTATTTCAACATTACTTTTTTAAATACAGGATTTCTAGTTATTCTTTCACCAAAGACTTTTGCAGAATCAAAACTTCTCACTTTAGAAAAGTTACTGTACATAAAGTTGTCCATGTGTAAAAACAGGTTTAGGAATATAAAATACAAAACATCTGCCGTCAAATTAGTATCTTTATCAAGGCAGCCCGAGAGTAATGCAGTACAATCATCAAGATGCCATGACAAATGTAAGAAAATTTGGGAAGTCGGATGAGTGTTACATTTACTTGCAATCGAAGATGGATTGAAATCGCTGAAAGCATTGAAGCCTATCAAAGATCAGAACATAGACCAGATATTGTTGCAAGAGTTTTTTACATGAAACTAAAAGAGCAGCTTCATTTAACAATGAAACATACACTCGGGAAGCCAAATGCGTTTTTGTACAAGAACAAGAAAATTGTAATTGCTCTTTGAATGGGTGATGTTTGTTGATTTTTATTGATAACTTTGAACATACTGACAGCAACATTGAATTTTAATTCTACTGTATAATAATAATACGCAGTTTCTGTCCTTCCTTCTGTCTAGGCTTCTGTCTGTCCGGCGTTTTTCTCAGAAACCGATCAACGTAGGGCACTCAACGTTACACCGTTGGAAAGGTCTCTGTTCTGGGAGCAACCTAAGGATATTTATTTTTCGATTGCATACACATGCACGATTTTTAAATGAAGCCAGATAGAAAAAAGTTCACAGAAGTAAAATGTTCCTTTTGGTTTGTTTAGGCGAAATATAGTGAAAATCTTTACTGGGTGTGTGTGTGTGCGCGCATGCGCATACGCAACTTTTAAACGAGGCCAGATAGAAAAAAAGTTCATGGAAGAAAAATGGGTACTCACGTATTAATGGGAGGCCACCACATATTAATGATTGGTTAGGTTAAGTTGTAATATTTTCGTTAGTTGAAAATTATAAAAAAATATTTTAAAAAGTATTGCTATTTAAAAAATATGATGTATTAGAAATTTTCAACTAACGAAAATATTACAACTTAACCTAGCCAATCATCAATATGTGGTGGCCCCCGTTAATACGTAAGTACCTAAAAATGTTAGGTTAATAATAAATAAAACAATAAAAACAATAGGATCTTTACCGTTTGACTGCCGCCATTGAAACATAAGAGGTGAGTGCCCCCAGCCTTCTTTACTTAGCCTTATAAGGCTAACTAACGAAAATATCACGACCTAACCTAACCAATCGTTAGGTCAACTGTACGACCTTGACGATTGGTTAGGTTAGGTCGTGATATTTTTGTTAATTAGCCTTATAAAGCTAACTAAAGAAGGCTGGAGGCCCTGATCTTCAGGTGATCCCCTTATTTTTCTGAGTACACGATTAAAACTTAAAAATTAAGCATGGATCTTGAAAGTAATTAAAATTGTTTATAAGAAACAAAATTTGAAGGGGAAATTAAGAAAAGCTTTTTTATGAAGTAACTTATTTTGTATCATCAAGACATTTCAGTTAAAATACAAAAAGTTTAATTATGTTTCAATGGCGGCAGTCAAACGGAAAAGATCCAAACAATAAAACATATACCCGGGAAGCCAAGTGCATTTTTGTAAAATTAATAACCTAACCTAAGTTTATTGTTAAATCACGAAGCAGCTATTTTAATTTTATGTGAAATACTCTTGCGACAATATCTGGCCTATGTTCTGGTCTTTGATCGGCTTCAATGCTTTCAGCGAGTTCAGTCCATCTTCGATTGCGAGTAAACGTAATAAATAGATCCGGTTTTCCAAATTTTCTTACAATTGCCATAGCGTCTTCATAATTCTGCTGCATTGCTCTCGGACTGCCTTGATGAAGACACTAATTTGACCGCAGATGTTTTGCATTTGTATTCCTAAGCCCGTTTTTACACATGGACAGCATTACGTACAGTAGTTTTTTCTAGAGTTAGAAGTTTTAATTCTATTAGTCTTTGGTAAAAGAATAACTAGAAATCCTGTATTTAAAGAAGTAATGTTGCAATAAAGAACCTAATTTAACAGCAAATGTTTTTACAGATCTGCTAGTTTAAAACCAAAATTTACTCTAGCTAAGTAGCTTCCGTGAAATTTGTATCGAGTTTCCCATCACCTGAAAACTCCAAGTGCTCTGAAACCAGACTTGTTATAATGTTATAATGTTATAATGTTTCAGACCAACAAAGACCCTAGGATCCACTCATGGCTGGTCTACCTAACTGTGTTCGTAATTGTGTATGTCCTCGGTGGCGGAGGGGACCTACAATTTTACGTGGGTTCCGAACCACAAGAACATAAGAAATTTATGTAACAACTTCCTGTACACTGTGTACATTGGCAACGACCAATTTAGCAAAACTAATTAATTATCGATTTAAAACTAAAGATAGAATCTCTGGATCCAGAGGATCACGTCATATCTATTTATAACCGACATGCAAATATATCAGATCCAGAGAATCCAGTCAATTTCATTACGGTATCCATCAATACTAGTACCTTGCCAACGAAAAATAAGTCACGGTTCATATCGATTGCGGACCAAGTCAAATTTACAACCATATACATTACAATATATACACTTAGGAGGAAAAGTGTAGGTGTGGCTGTAAAGACTGTACAGTAATGTAGAAATGTGTGTGCACCCATCTTGGGTCTCCCATTTAAAGGTGTTTGTGGGGCAAGTGAAGATCATGAGTTTTTCAATATCTCACAGTACTATGGGGGGCACCGCTCGGCAGAGGAATCTCTTTAAATGGGGTGTGTAAGGACAGAGAGTATCCCCTAACCCAAGACGCTGCCTCCCTATATCCCACAACACTTGTGTTGAGCTGTGGGATCTATCCCCACAAAGCCTTAATTTTACTACCTTAAACTATACCCTTTCTATCAACATGCGCGTCCAATCGATTCTTAAACATGTTTATAGACGTGCTACTAATTACTTCTACCGGCAAACTATTCCAGCTATTTACTATTCTATGCGTAAAAAAGTTTTTCGCAACTGCTATCTCGAACCTTCTACTTGTCAACTTACACCCGTTATTTCTTGTCCTATTATATTGAGATATTTCGAAAAAGCTATCTCTATCTACGTTATCGAACCCATTCAATTTTGAAAACCTGGATTAGATCACCCCTTAACCTCCTAGTCTCGAGTGTTGTCAATTTTAACTCCTTAAGCCTATCCTCGTACGACTTTGACCTAAGCGACGGAATCATCTTAGTTGCTCGTCTTTGAACTCTTTCGATTTTGTCTATATCTTTGCGCATATGCGGATTCCAAAATTGGACCGCGTACTCCAAATGGGGTCTAACTAATGATTTATAAAAGGAACTATAATATCGCGCGATTTGTACTCAAAATTTCGAGCTATAAAACCTAACACTTTGTTCGCCTTATTGACCGCCGCTGTACTTTGTTTCGCTACTTTTAAATCACCAGTGACTATAACTCCTAAATCTTTTTCCTGCTCTACGCTTGTTAAATCTTTCCCTGACATACTATACGCAAAATTACCGTTACGCGAACCTATATGCATAATTTTGCACTTATCCACGTTAAATCTCATTTGCCATGTGACTGACCAATCAACGATTTTATTCAGATCTTCCTGAATTTACCTCTATCTTCGTCATTAATCGCCCTACCACCCAGCTTCGTGTCATCCGCAAACTTTGAAACTGTACCGACTAGGCCGACATCTAAATCGTTAATATATATAAGAAAAAGCAAGGGGCCCAATACAGAACCCTGAGGAACGCCACTCGCTACATTAGCCCAACACGACTCCGCTCCATCAACGACCACCCTCTGTTTCCTGCCTCGCAACCATTCTTCTAGCCAATTTATTACTACACCCCTGATTCCATGAGCCTTAGTTTTTTCAATCAGTCTTTTGTGCGGCACGGTGTCAAACGCTTTTTAAAAATCTAAATACACTACATCAACCGCCCGATGTCTATCGTAAACGTCAACCACGCTTTGGAAAAATTCTAAAAGATCAGTTGAGCAAGATTTGTTTCGCCTAAATCCGTGCTGCGTATTTCTAACTAGCTTATGGAATTCTAAGTGTTCGACTATACGATCCCTAATTATTGATTCCAGTAGCTTACCTACAACAGACGTTAAACTGATTGGCCTATAATTTCCCGCCGCACCTTTATCGCCTTTCTTAAAGATAGGTGTTACGTTTGCTAACTTGAAATTATCTGGTACGCACCCGTCAGAAATAGACGCATTAAAAATCTTTGTTAGCGGCAAAACAATGATATCTTTTAATTCGTTTAGTTGTATGGGATATATGGAATCCGGACCCGGTGATTTACGCGTTTTCATTTTATCAATATAGCGCATTACTTCCCCTTCACTAACGACAATATTATCCAAAATATTACCATTATCAAAAGGTATTATGTCCATGACCGTAGGGATATTCGTTACATCTTCTATAGTAAAGACTGACGTAAAAAATTCGTTTAGCAAGGTAGCCATTTCCTTGTTTTCAGAAACTAGTTCTCCTTTTACATTTTTCAATGGACCCAAGACACTTTTTACTGGATTTCTATTATTGACGTATTGAAAGAATCGCTTGGGGTTTTCTTTACCGTCACGAACTATGGAGATTTCAAATTCGCGCTTGGACTTTTTTATTACACTTTTCGCTTCACGCCTCAGAGAGATGTAGTTGTTTCGTAACAACAGATTATCTTTATCGCACTTGTATAGCCTATAAGCCCTCTCTCTACTCTTTATAATGTCTCCTACTCTAGAAGTAAACCACAAGGGCTTGTTGTTTACTTTCGCACGCTTAATTTTGTACGGTACACATTCCTCATTTATAGTCCTAAATACCGTTACGAACGATTACATTAGTTTTGCGTTGGAGTTCCCCATTACGTTTTCCCAATTGACGTGTGAAAATTTATTTCGAAATTTACTAAAGTCTGCGTGCTGGAAGCTAGGAATTTTAGTCGAGTTAGTTGGTTTCGAGTGACTTACTGAGAGGACAAACTCTACCATATTGTGATCGCTATTGCTCAACGGTTCTATTACTTGAAGATCAGTAATTAGCCTATCATCCGTAGTTATTACTAAATCTAAAATACTGTCCAACCTCGTAGGTTCCCCAACCTTTTGAATAAGAAAGCTATCCTCGAGAAAATTAACTAAACGATTACCTTCCGCGTCTCCCTGCATTGTATCGTAATTCACGTTGGCGCAATTAAAGTCACCCATAACTAAAGCCTGCTCACTACCGATTATTCTCTTTAGTTCACGATATAACGCTTCGTCCGTAGCAGCTGTTTGATTTGGGGGCCTATAATAACCGCAACAAGAAGTTTGAAATCGTTCAATTTAAGTTCTGCTATAGTCGAATCTATCGGTTCTGGAATTGAGTGCTTTACTTCTATAACGTTCGCAATATTATCTTTGATATACAACATAACACCGCCTCCTCGCCTACCTATTCTGTTTTTAACAAAAAGTCTATAACCTTTAATTTGATACTCCCCTACAAAGTCACATATTTCAGTGCTAAGCCACGATTCATTTATCGCAATTAAATCATAGTCTTTACAAGCAATTAAAGAAAAAAATTCGTTTATTTTATTTCGTAGGCTACGAGCATTTAAGGATAGAACCTTCAAATTGTTTGTAATTGCGACACCTTCGCGAGCGCGGGGGAAATTTGTGGAATTTACGCTGGGACCGTTCGGCTTACGACAGCCTGAAAAGAAGAGACAGTATTATGAAATAGTCTTCCTAAACGCGCAGCTCCAACTTCATTAAGATGAAGTCCATCTTCGAGGAACAAGTCCCTCCTGCCGTAGAAACTGTTCCAAAAATTAGCAAAATGCACTCCTTCCTGTTGGCAAAGAGACTTTAGGTTATTGTTAATATAGGTCGCCTTGCTGTAGAAATCGCTTCGTTGGATAATTCGATGAAGTATACCTGTTAAAACAATCTTATTAGTTTTCTCCTTTAATCGCTCTAATAAGTCCCTGTACCTAGCCAGCAGTTCTTCCGATCTAGAATTTAAAACGTTATTAGTACCGACATGAATAACATACGTTGTGTCCTCGGCGGTACTGTCTGTAAAATGGTCAACATTATTAGTTATATCCTCCACCTTGCACCAGGGTAGCAGTAACGGCGCCTACGACGAGGGTTTCTCCCACAGAATTCCTCGAGCTGCCCTCGAACAATGGAATCACCAACGAGTCGTATTTCCGGTTCATCAGTATCTTCGAACCCTAAAACAGAAAACTTATTGCTTGTTATTACTGGTAGACAAGGCTTTGCTTTTCTCAATGGGGCTCCATTTCGCACTCGAACGAAGGGTTGGGAACTAGGGGAAGAGAGAGGGCTATTAGTACTATTTATATTATTAATAGAAACTGAGGCAGGAGGGGTCGTAACTGGAGTCTCAAGGGATTCTAATTTTGCAGTCAGGAGCATCACGCTTTCTTCAAGTCTCACCCTGGCCTGCCTCTCACGGTCTAATTCGTTCCTCAGCACTTCCATGCTTGAGCACCACCTGCAAACTAACTGATCATTATTATTAGCCATTGTAAACGCGTAAGCAGCAAATTTCCCTTCACAGCGACTGCAAGTACTTGACGGGGGTGCCATGCTTTTAATTAGTTAAACAACAAAAAACAAAACAAAAAACAAAAAACGAGCGTTTGGAAATTAATAAATTACAACGTAGGTCCACCGCGTTCTTGAAACGCAGAAACAGGATCTTGTAACACAAATTTATTACCAAATTAATATAGAATTAAGCTACAGACGAAAGAAATGTTAAAGAAAAAGTATTAAATGGAACTTATCTGGTCGTTGTTTACTGACTTAATCCTTTTTTTCCCACGGTAGGTGACCCTTTTGGAGGTCAGGTAGTGTGTGAAGGAAATCTGAACCTTAAAAAACCACGTTTCTGATAGATTTGAAAAACAACAAAAACAAACCAAGGGAATTTCAAACTTATGACTGCACGTTTTACGATTGATTTGAAAACCAAACAAGGCAAGCCACGTTCTGTAGCCTTGGTTTGATCCAATAATATAGTACTGAATAACGTCAATAAATGAAATATATTCGTTAATGAATGATTAGTAGCACGAAGTAATTTAGTTAAGAATGCACGGAACACTTTTTTTTTTTTAAACACTTCAACGAAAACCACTTATTCACTTGATAGCACTCGACAAAACACGTCTGTTCACAAGGAAAGACTGATCACGACTGAAGGAAAGACTGATCACGACTGAGGAAAGACTGATCACGACTGAGGAAAGACTGATCACGACTGGAAAGACTGATCACGACTGAATATATATTATACACACACCACATATATATATATATATATATATATATACACAGACGTGTTTTGTCGAGTGCTATCAAGTGAATAAGTGGTTTTCGTTGAAGTGTTTAAAAAAAAAAGTGTTCCGTGCATTCTTAACTAAATTACTTCGTGCTACTAATCATTCATTAACGAATATATTTCATTTATTGACGTTATTCAGTACTATATTATTGGATCAAACCAAGGCTACAGAACGTGGCTTGCCTTGTTTGGTTTTCAAATTAATCGTAAAACGTGCAGTCATAAGGTTGAAATTCCCTTGGTTTGTTTTTGTTGTTTTTCAAATCTATCAGAAACGTGGTTTTTTAAGGTTCAGATTTCCATCACACACTACTGACCTCCAAAAGGGTCACCTACCGTGGGAAAAAAAGGATTAAGTCAGTAAACAACGACCAGATAAGTTCCATTTAATACTTTTTCTTTAACATTTCTTCGTCGTAGCTTAATTCTATATTAATTTAGTAATAAATTTGTGTTACAAGATCCTGTTTCTGCGTTTCAAGAACGCGGTGGACCTACGTTGTAATTTATTAATTTCCAAACGCTTGTTTTTTGTTTTTTGTTTTTGTTTTTTGTTGTTTAACTAATTAAAAGCATGGCACCCCCGTCAAGTACTTGCAGTCGCTGTGAAGGGAAATTTGCTGCTTACGCGTTACAATGGCTAATAATGATCAGTTAGTTTGCAGGTGGTGCTCAAGCATGGAAGTGCTGAGGAACGAATTAGACCGTGAGAGGCAGGCCAGGGTGAGACTTGAAGAAAGCGTGATGCTCCTGACTGCAAAATTAGAATCCCTTGAGACTCCAGTTACGACCCCCTGCCTCAGTTTCTATTAATAATATAAATAGTACTAATAGACCTCTCTCTTCACCTAGTTCCCAACCCTTCGTTCGAGTGCGAAATGGAGCCCCATTGAGAAAAGCAAAGCCTGTCTACCAGTAATAACAAGCAATAAGTTTTCTGTTTTAGGGTTCGAAGATACTGATGAACCGGAAATACGACTCGTTGGTGATTCCATTGTTCGAGGGCAGCTCGAGGAATTCTGTGGGAGAAACCCTCGTCGTAGGCGCCGTTACTGCTACCCTGGTGCAAGGGTGGAGGATATAACTAATAATGTTGACCATTTTACAGACAATACCGCCGAGGACACAACGTATGTTATTCATGTCGGTACTAATAACGTTTTAAATTCTAGATCGGAAGAACTGCTGGCTAGGTACAGGAACTTAGAGCGATTAAAGGAGAAAACTAATAAGATTGTTTTAACAGGTATACTTCATCGAATTATCCAACGAAGCGATTTCTACAGCAAGGCGACCTATATTAACAATAACCTAAAGTCTCTTTGCCAACAGGAAGGAGTGCATTTTGCTAATTTTGGAACAGTTTCTACGGCAGGAGGGACTTGTTCCTCGAAGATGGACTTCATCTTAATGAAGTTGGAGCTGCGCGTTTAGGAAGACTATTTCATAATACTGTCTCTTCTTTCAGGCTGCCGTAAGCCGAACGGTCCCAGCGTAAATTCCACAAATTTCCCCCGCGCTCGCGAAGGTGTCGCAATTACAAACAATTTGAAGGTTCTATCCTTAAATGCTCGTAGCCTACGAAATAAAATAAACGAATTTTTTTCTTTAATTGCTTGTAAAGAATATGATTTAATTGCGATAAATGAATCGTGGCTTAGCACTGAAACACGTGACTTTGTAGGGGAGTATCAAATTAAAGGTTATAGACTTTTTGTTAAAAACAGAATAGGTAGGCGAGGAGGCGGTGTTATGTTGTATATCAAAGATAATATTGCGAACGTTATAGAAGTAAAGCACTCAATTCCAGAAACGATAGATTCGACTATAACAGAACTTAAATTGAACGATTTCAAACTTCTTGTTGCGGTTATATATAGACCCCCAAATCAAACAGCTGCTACGGACGAAGCGTTATATCGTGAACTAAAGAGAATAATCGGTAGTGAGCAGGCTTTAGTTATGGGTGACTTTAATTGCGCCAACGTGAATTACGATACAATGCAGGGAGACGCGGAAGGTAATCGTTTAGTTAATTTTCTCGAGGATAGCTTTCTTATTCAAAAGGTTGGGGAATCTACGAGGTTGGACAGTATTTTAGATTTAGTAATAACTACGGATGATAGGCTAATTACTGATCTTCAAGTAATAGAACCGTTGAGCAATAGCGATCACAATATGGTAGAGTTTGTCCTCTCAGTAAGTCACTCGAAACCAACTAACTCGACTAAAATTCCTAGCTTCCAGCACGCAGACTTTAGTAAATTTCGAAATAAATTTTCACACGTCAATTGGGAAAACGTAATGGGGAACTCCAACGCAAAACTAATGTGGGAATCGTTCGTAACGGTATTTAGGACTATAAATGAGGAATGTGTACCGTACAAAATTAAGCGTGCGAAAGTAAACAACAAGCCCTTGTGGTTTACTTCTAGAGTAGGAGACATTATAAAGAGTAGAGAGAGGGCTTATAGGCTATACAAGTGCGATAAAGATAATCTGTTGTTACGAAACAACTACATATCTCTAAGGCGTGAAGCTAAAAGTGTAATAAAAATGTCAAAACGCGAATTTGAAATCTCCATAGCTCGTGACGGTAAAGAAAACCCCAAGCGATTCTTTCAATACGTCAATAATAGAAATCCAGTAAAAAGTGTCTTAGGTCCATTAAAAAATGGAAATGGAGATCTAGTCTCTGAAAACAAGGAAATGGCTACCTTGCTAAACGAATTTTTTACGTCAGTTTTTACTATAAAAGATGTAACGAAGATCCCTACGGTCATAGACATAATACCTTTTGATAATGGTAATATTTTGGATAATATTGTCGTTAGTGAAGGGGAAGTAATGCGCTATATTGATAAAATGAAAACGCGTAAATCACCGGGTCCGGATTCCATATATCCCATACAACTAAAAGAATTAAAAGATAGCATTGTTGTGCCGCTAACAAAAATTTTTAATGCGTCTATTTCTGAGGGGTGCGTACCAGATAATTTCAAGTTAGCAAACGTAACACCTATTTTTAAGAAAGGCGATAAAGGTGCGGCGGGAAATTATAGGCCAATCAGTTTAACGTCTGTTGTAGGTAAGCTACTGGAATCAATAATTAGGGATCGTATAGTCGAACACTTAGAAGTGCATAATCTGGTTAGAAATACGCAGCACGGTTTTAGGCGAAACAAATCTTGCTTAACTAATCTTTTAGAATTTTTCCAAAGCGTGGTTAACGTTTACGATAGACATCGGGCGGTTGATGTAGTGTATTTAGATTTTCAAAAAGCGTTTGACACCCTGCCGCACAAAAGACTGATTGAAAAAACTAAGGCTCATGGAATCAGGGGTGTAGTAATAAATTGGCTAGAAGAATGGTTGCGAGGCAGGAAACAGAGGGTGATCGTTGATGGAGCGGAGTCGTGTTGGGCTAATGTAGCGAGTGGCGTTCCTCAGGGTTCTGTATTGGGCCCTTGCTTTTCTTATATATATAACGATTTAGATGTCGGCCTAGTCAGTACAGTTTCAAAGTTGCGGATGACACGAAGCTGGGTGTAGGGCGATTAATGACGAAGATAGAGGTAAAATTCAGGAAGATCTGAATAAATCGTTGATTGGTCAGTCACATGGCAAATGAGATTTAACGTGGATAAGTGCAAAATTATGCATATAGGTTCGCGTAACGGTAATTTTGCGTATAGTATGTCAGGGAAAGATTTAACAAGCGTAGAGCAGGAAAAAGATTTAGGAGTTATAGTCACTGGTGATTTAAAAGTAGCGAAACAAAGTACAGCGGCGGTCAATAAGGCGAACAAAGTGTTAGGTTTTATAGCTCGAAATTTTGAGTACAAATCGCGCGATATTATAGTTCCTTTTTATAAATCATTAGTTAGACCCCATTTGGAGTACGCGGTCCAATTTTGGAATCCGCATATGCGCAAAGATATAGACAAAATCGAAAGAGTTCAAAGACGAGCAACTAAGATGATTCCGTCTCTTAAGTCAAAGTCGGACGAGGATAGTCTTAAAGAGTTAAAATTGACTACACTCGAGACTAGGAGGTTAAGGGGTGATCTAATCCAGGTTTTCAAAATTATGAATGGGTTTGATAACGTAGATGGAGATAGCTTTTTCGAAATATCTCAATATAATAGGACTAGAAATAACGGGTGTAAGTTGACAAGTAGAAGGTTCGAGACAGAGGTTGCGAAAAACTTTTTTACGCATAGAATAGTAAATAGCTGGAATAGTTTGCCGGTAGAAGTAATTAGTAGCACGTCTATAAACATGTTTAAGAATCGATTGGACGCGCATGTTGATAGAAAGGGTATAGTTTAAGGTAGTAAAATTAAGGCTTTGTGGGGATAGATCCCACAGCTCAACACAAGTGTTGTGGGATATAGGGAGGCAGCGTCTTGGGTTAGGGGATACTCTCTGTCCTTACACACCCCACTTAAAGAGATTCCTCTGCCGGCGGTGCCCCCCATAGTACTGTGAGGTATTGAAAAACTCATGATCTTCACTTGCCCCACAAACACCTTTAAATGGGAGACCCATAATGGGTGCACACACATTTCTACATTACTGTACAGTCTTTACAGCCACACCTACACTTTTCCTCGTAAGTGTATATATTGTAATGTATATGGTTGTAAATTGACTTGGTCCGCAATCGATATAACCGTGACTTGATGGATACCGTAATGAAATTGACTGGATTCTTTGGATTGATATATTTGCATGTCCGTTATATAATAGATATAGAGTGTAACATATTTGTGGATAGTAGTCTATTATGACTTGATCCTCTGGATCGAGAGATTCTATCATTAGTTTTAAATCGATAATTAATTATTTTTAAATTGATAATGTATATGGTTGTAAATTTTGACTTGGTCCGCAATCGATATGGACCGTGACTTGATGGATACCGTAATGAAATTGACTGGATTCTTTGGATCTGATATATTTGCATGTCCGTTATAAATAGATATAGAATGTAACATATTTGTGGATAGTAGTCTATTATGACTTGCTCCTCTGGACCGAGAGATTCTATCTTTAGTTTTAAACCGATAATTAATTATTTTTAAATTGATAATTATTTAGTTTCGTAAAAATTGGTCGTTGCCAATTTACCGGCAGTTTTTAAATAAGTTTCTTATGTTCTTGTGGTAACATATTTGTGGATAGTGTCTATTTGACTTGATCCTCTGGATCGAGAGATTCTATCATTAGTTTTAAATCGATAATTAATTATTTTTAAATGATAATGTATATGGTTGTAAATTTTGACTTGGTCCGCAATCGATATGGACCGTGACTTGATGGATACCGTAATGAAATTGACTGGATTCTTTGGATCTGATATATTTGCATGTCCGTTATAAATAGATATAGAATGTAACATATTTGGGATAGTAGTCTATTATGACTTGCTCCTCTGGACCGAGAGATTCTATCTTTAGTTTTAAACCGATAATTAATTATTTTTAAATTGAAATTA